>JASGAU010361367.1:0-23246 GCA_030220045.1 Australoheros facetus
TAAATTGGTTTGATGTTCTGAAACACTTAAGTGTGACAAACATGCAAAAAAACAGGAAATGAGGAAGGGGGCAAACACTTTTTCACACCACTGTATATCATGTAGCAGGTAGAGAAGAAGTCTATAATCCTGAGACCGAGATATTGTTAAGGAGCAACAAATGCTTTTTGTTGGAAAGGTCATATCCTGTGGGTTCTGTCACGTACTGTCTAATTTTATAATCCTTGGCTTTCTTGCTGTCATGTTGTGGACTGGATGGCATTGTTTTTGTTTTGGCTTTGGCTTCGGTTTTAGTTGGGCTGATGGGCAGGCTGCTTTCTCTCAAAGGAGCCTCTGTTTATGGGCTGCTCATCCACACCTGTTTCCTTTTGACCAGATTACTGACGGGGTATTTAGGACTTGCTGTATCAGGGATTGTTCCCCTTCTATTGTGGTGACACGGCTCACCAGCAGTACCTAGGACTTGTGATTTAGCCTGTGACGCTCAGTCTCCAGCCACCTCGCCCTCTCGCCTGCCCTCTGGATTACAGCCTGCCTGCTCACTCTCTGTGGTTCAGCCCACAAGAACACCCAGCAGGATCACTGGTAAACCCTCCTCCTCATGTTTTGGATCTGGAATTGTTGCTTGTGTCTGAGTCTATCATTTAGGTTATCTGTTAAGTTGAATTGTTACATAATGTGTGTGTGATGGAAAGTGTATTTAAGGTAATACTTTCAGGTTATAGTGATATCGTTTTTAAAAAAAAAAAATTTGGTGGGTAAGAGATTCCAACAAAGAAACCATAAGCCATCTGCTATGCCATTCTCTTCTTTATTTCACTGGTTTTATTTTTTTGATAAAACATCCACTTAGGAGTTGGGTCAGTACGAACATCTGCCATAAAATGCTGCCAAATCAAACTTGTAGAGCTACCCAGTGTGGAAACCCTTAGTGATAAGGGAGCATCTGAAAGTAGTTTCATTCTTGATAAAACATATGAAACAATTACCAGACATGTGGTCCTCAGTATGTCCCTTTTCAAAAATCAGCTTTCAGTGGTTACCGCTGCATAAATGTAGCTCAAATCAGCGTGTTACAGACACACGTTCTACTGCACTTCCCAACAAAGTAGAATCATGATGCATTAAAAAAAAAGGTTCCACTGAACCATGTTCTCTTATCACTTGCCTGTTAATTACTTCCAGTACCACGAACAACATGGATTAGGATGACATGGCTGAGTGAAACCCATTTACTCCATGTGCAGCTTTAATATGCAGAAGTTGTTGGAAATCCCACTGCAGGGACTGAAAACAGACTGACTGAGGAAAGAAATTTTGTTCCCAGCAGCATATTGGGTTGTAACCATGGCATCTCAATCCATTTCATACGAACACACTGCATTAGGTGAGATCAGTAAACCACACAGGCTGCTGTGGTGCAGGACAGTGGGAAGTGTAATAATTCCCATTTGGTCCCTCGACTGCTGAGCTACATCCCACCAAAGGATTTTATTTCATATCTCTCTAATAGCTATAATCACAGAAAATGAAAAGCTTCCTATTGAATGTTCAAGGACCATGCTGCATCAGGGCACAAGACTTGAATTTTTAATAGTTGCAAAAACAAACAGGCCCAAACCAATCCAGGAAATGGTTCAGTCCACTGATCAGGGTACAGGTAGGTGACACAAAAGAGAGGGCAAGAACTGCATCTGAAATCGAAGCATTATGATGCTCAATAAATGAAGTATAAAATTAAAAAATATATACTTTTGTGGTGGGATTATATTTCTGCTACATGCATTCATGTTTTGACATGCAGCAATCTCGCTCTGCTATCTCAGTTTGAAATTCCTTCAGTAACAAAGCAAACTTACTGGAAACTCTCTGACTTTACAGTAAGTGGTTTTATCTAATTGGGTGAAGCAGACAATGAAAGTATTTGGCACCTGTGTTAAATGCACCAATGCAAAATAAAAGACATGTGAAACAAGATGCTTTCGATTTCTCCCTACAGCTGAGTATGGAGAAGCTGGAGATTTAAGAAGAAAGATCCAATTTAGATTTTTATCCTTTTGGGATTGCTCGTTACACTTGTGGTTATTTCTGTGCTTTTTGTTTTATTTATGCAGTGCTTACTTGTTGTAAGTGGTTCAGATGTAGCTACACAGTGTATAAAATGTCTGCTTTGAGAAATCAAATTCTTACAATGAGACAGAATATGTTCATGTTAAGCAGTCTTCATTAGGAACACTGAGTCACAACAGTCCCTTAGCTAATAGGAGTTATTAGCTGAATGTGCTGTAATCAGTCTAGAGACTGCAGCTAGCAGCTGCTTTCAAATATTAGGTGGACGTCTTGTCAACATAAACAGTGAACAAATAATTAGGGAGACATTTACTTTTTCTCTTGTACGTGCCCAAAGTGATAATTAAAAATGAATGCCTGTCCCAAATTGATTTATGGTGCTGACAGTCTATGTGCAGCTATATGGGGCAGCATTTATGCTTTAAAGTATCCATAATGAAGCTGCATTTGCACATACTTCAGGTCATTTATTATTCAAGGCCATACTATTATAGGCCTAAAAATAAATGTCAGGTTTTAGTGTTTTTGAACAAAAAGTCATTAATCTTGAAAATGTTGAAATGTTATAATTGGAAAAAGCCAGCAAACTGGATTATTAGTTTGGATATAAAGCTCTAGCTAAGATCAGACTGCAGTTGCTCATAGGTTGACGGGAATAACTGATTTTCACTTCCTTAAAAAAAATTAGGTTTTAAGTTTATGTTATAGTAGCTCCACCGACAGTCAGTAGAAAAGCACCAATCCAGATTATTAGAAATCATTAGTTTTCATAATTACTAAGCATTAAATGCATTACAAAGCCTGTATAATTAAACTTAACTCTTGATTACAGTTACTTCAGTCAATCTTTTTTACATGCAACAAATGTGGCAGCAGCCAAAAAGCCAACATCTCAAAAGGTTTTATAATTCCAAAACCAGTGGATGATGTCACAGCGGCTATATCCATCTTTTATATGCAATCTCTGGTGCAAGAATCCAGGAAATATGCAAACCACGACAGGCAGGATAACAAAAAAATATCTGCAGACATACAGAACAGCAAACCTCTGCATGCTCGTTACTGCACAGCTCACAGGTCCCTTTCAGCTCATCAAGCTTTAATTAGCAGCTTGCACAGCAGCAAATATTTATATGATAATAAAGCACCCATTACACTAAATTCCTACAATACTCAAAGCTAATACACAAGATAGCCATATAGATTACAAACACAACACCTATATGAACAACCTGTAACAGAATGCTGTAGCATGACTGGAGTAGGAGTATGTGAGCTTTATCAGCTACGGGGAGAAACATGGAGCTGACTGGTTCAGCAAGCAGTGCCAGCTGAACAGCACAATCTAATCAGATTTCTCTTTCTCTCTTCTCTTATGCATCAGCATGCTGAGAACTGGAACACACAATACTTTATTATATATACTGGCAGACACTGATAAACACCTGATTCTTTTTTAAAGAAGAGACGTTTGCTCGGCTCAGCTAGCATACAAATACACAACCTTTTTGCAGTGGTTCTCAAACTTTTTCTGGTGTGCCCCTCTTCAGAAACTGAGACAAAGTTCATGAACCGCAGCATCACAATTAAAAAAAAGGATCCAAATTCAGTTTTAGGTAAATTGTTAGTTGTGTGACCTAAATGCAGGACACTGCAGGCAAATCAAAGACTAAGAAAAAGCAAATCTTGATTTAGGTCAGTGGCAAACATTCAATGACAAAGTCTAAAGATTATCACTGGGAATAAGAGAATGCACACCAGGACAGTTACACAAACACACACACACACACACACACACACACACACGCACATCAAAAAAGGACAAAGAGAGGACAAGACTATTAGCAACTGGGGACTGATGGGCAAGTGGAGACAGGTGGGGTACAAGACATACAGCTGAACATAATTAACACAGGTGACCATGGAGCAAAAAAAAAAATCTAACCTTCAATGTAAAATAGAAAATAACCAAAAGAGACACAAACACTGCCACTTAACAACAACCCACAGAGGAACCAAGGCATGCCAACAAAAGACTAACCGTAAGAGGCTCTACTAGGCTGCTAATAACAGTAGTAATAGAGAGCTACCGAAACACAAAAACTCATCACTACAATAATCAAAGTAAAGACAGAAACAAAGACTCAATAATGCAAGAGCTAAGACTCACATTATGTTAGAGTAAAAAACTAATCAGGAATCAAATATTCAACAGACCTAAAAACATAAAAATTAAAATAAATAAATAAATAAAATCAACACTTCAAGGACCACAACAACAAAACAACATTAACATAAACTAAAATACAAATATTACCTAAGAATCCAAAACAAGAGCAAGGTCCAAAACCAGGGACCATGATGTGAATAAAGCCACAGGTATCTGGGATTTTGGGAAATGTGGATTTTCTGCTTTTGTTTTGAAAAATATCTCTGTCCACATGTCCACATGAGAGCACACACACACACACACACACACACACACGCGCACACACACACGCACACGCACACACACACGCACACATCAAGCACTATCACTATGCCAAAGCAACAGATGGAGATATGACCCTAACAGTATAAAAATGTTGGCCAATCAGAAGTTTACAAACAGTACTGCAGTGCAACAGTCTGACATTAAAAACAAAAGAAAAAAACAAAACATATTTACTGAACTTAGTTTCACTTCACATTTTCCACCTGGTCATTCATGACTCTGCCCCACAGTTTGAAAATCACTGTGTTAATGTCTGTGTGTGGTGCTAAAACACATGGTACAGTAACAGCAAGCTTTTCATCTATATTCAAAGGGACACAGACTTCCTGTCTCACAGAGGAGGATATGAGAATATGTAATATGCACACTGCAATATCAGGTTGTATTCAAGATGTTACAGTAGCATCTTACAAAACCCAGCTTCAACCCAGCTAAGTGTCCTTCTCCACTTCTTCAGTGTAGACTGAGATTATCAAAGGCATTTCTACAGTGGAGGTGTTTTCAGTGCAGTATATGAGCAAGACTATCAAGAATTTCTCAGAACAAACTGACTAAATCACTGTGGTTAGTCACTGAATCGGTGGCTTTTTGCAGTGAAACTTATTTATTAAAGCAACGCATTTTAAAAAGACAGGCTTAAAAAAAATATCCGTCCCTAGAATGCGCTCTAATTAATTTAAAATCTCCCTTGCTTTTCTTTTCTTTCAGCTCCTCCTCCTGTACCTTGTGTTCAATAATCTTTTCTTACAACTGTAAACATGAAACCAACTCCAGATAAACATATAGGACAAAACTAAAAATAACACTTTTACTCATCCAATCAGCGTGTCTCCTCCTTCTGTGTACTCACATCTCTCCATCTCTTTAAAACCTTTGATAACACAACAGGAAACATTTTGTACGGTCGGTTGCATCAACACCGTCATTTTTTGGTCACATTAGAGCTCAGAAATAATGCGGTAATAGTGGGGCAATAAGGTGGAAATAAGGAAGCAATAATATGGAAATAGCAAGCCTAGGCTTTTTGTATTGAAATTTCATCCAGGAGCTCTTTTGGTGGGCAGACTTTAATAGGTTATTAATATGGATATAGTAAATACTTTTAACAGTACTTCTTCTTGTGTTTAATTTGCACACCACAACATATTGTAGCCTCACATACCTTATATAGTTACTCTCACTATATATTTTGTTTGTTTGCTGTATTATATGACAGTAGGTGATTTTTATTCTTTTATTGAGAAATCACATTTTCATTATAATGCAGAGCCTAAACTATATGGATGGAATTTAGTAACATTTACACTGAAAAATACTCAAAGGAAATAAAATACGACTCCATTAAAAGCTCAGTGATTAAATAATAATCGAGTCCAGTTTACTGCTTGTTGTTTAACTACAACGTTGGAATAAATACATATTTGTTCTTCTCAGTGACTGTAAATAAATGTTTGCTTCAAACATGACCCGGCACTCTGGACCAACTGTGAACTGGAAAACTGTGAAAAAGCATTCCAGCAGAAAGGGAAGGTGACCGTGCTGTGGTTTCCCACTGAGAGCAGCAGCAGTTATGCTGTCAGTTTTAGACTCAGTTTTATAGATACTAACATTATAAATTAAATGTTCCTCAAGGGGTTTCACAATAAAAATTACAGTTCAATGAAGGGAAACAAAGAAACTTTCAACTGGAAAAATGGAAGGAACCTGGAGGGATCTTTCATCCAGTACATTTTTATGTGTGTCTCTACAATTTTGCTGCCTTATTACTGTTTGGTTTTTAATGCCCTGCCATTGGTTAACACATATTATTAATTTTATTAAGTGAGCATACTTCGAGTGTGGCAGAAACACAATTACTTTGCTGTCGCACTTCAGTGCACAATAGAGTAGCTGCCAGATGATTTGATGACAATGAGATTCAAGGACGAACATCTGATGTGACTGCACAGAGAAGACAAGTGGAAGCATTTTAAAAATAGTCTCTTTAAACACATTAAAACTGTCACCGACATGCTCCAGCTGTGCAGCCTAAACACATGCTTCACTTTCACTGATTTCCCCTCAGATTTGACAAGGACAGAGTTCAGTTAAGAGAGCTTTGTCATCTGAAATCGTGTCACGTGTTTGTTTTTTAACTCTTTTGTTGTATTTTGTCACCCTTGAGTTTCACAATACACTTAAAGAGCATACAATGTTTCTCCTTAATAGAATCCAAAGGTATTACAGTACTGTTTGGAAAACATGATTTTCAGAGACTTAATTGTTCGTTTTAAACTGCTAATCCAAATCAGGGGAGGATCCCAGCTTAACAAAAAGCAGGATACACCCTGGACAGTTTGCTAGTCCAGTCCCAGGGTTATTTTTGCTTTGCTTTCAGAGTTGAGTTGAGAACTCAATAGATCAAAACGATGGTTCTCACTGTCGCCTCAGTGCAACAAGGTTCCTGGTTTCAATCTTCCAGATGATGCGATTCTCTGTGGAGTATTCATATTCTCCCTTTGCCTCTGCAGGTACTCCCGTACTTCCTCCCACAACTCAAAGACACGCATGTTAAATGATGCTTCTAAATTGGTTGTGCATGTGAGCATGAGTGGTCTGTCTCTTGTAGGTGAGCTGTCCATGGTGCACCCTTCGTTTTGCTCTATGACATGACAGATTCCAGTACCCCACCCTGAAATAGATAAGTGCATAATCCTATAGTGACAAGAAGAAAAACAGTGGCTGGAGACTGTGGCACAAACAAAATTACTGCAATAGTGTGCAGTTAACTTGTGATCTTGTTGCCTTTGAAATGGTGGCTGTAAAGACAGGGACCAGGTCTGTGACCTCTTCCAGTCATTTGAACTAACTGTTTTTGAATGGCAGTCAAATTGCAACCACACACGATAGAGCAATAATTCTTTTTGCATATAAAACCAGAGGATTTACACTTACATATGATGCATTCAACGTGTCCCAGAGAGTTGTTTCCTTCCTCTAACGGCGCGAACAACAAAACGTACTCCATGTGCTTTATTAGCATTTACAGCTATGGCATTTCTGTATTTACCAAAATATGTGAATACTAAAAATGACTTTCAATTTCTTTGTGGGTTAGTGCACTTTTTAGCTACTTCCTTTGCTTACTATGGATTTCTTTCATACATATTATTAAAAATTTGGGTTATGAAGATTCTATTGATGTATAGTAAGTTGAAATATTCCACAAGCTAGTACTATAGCATGTATAAAGTAAAGATATGGTCTGGCAGACTTGTTCTATTATAGGTAATAAAGGGTTAAAGCAACTTTGGTGCATCAAAAAAAAGAAACAGCAATAAGATGGAGTTAGTCTGTTATCAGTTTATGATTGAATCATGTCAAGTTGGCAATTACATGTAATTTATTTGTGTTAATACAACAATTAACTGGGATGTCTTGTAGCTACATGTATGGAAATTTGCATTAAACAGAAATTAACAACTTGCATTCAGGGTCCAGTCAGAACCTTATAGATTTCAAACAGAAATTCCTCTACAAACAGTGACATAGTTACTGTAAGATGGCAATTTAACTGCAAAATGACATAAGTGCTCAGCAACCTTGCCTTTACATGGGAATATAACCAGAATGCAACCAGCTGACAACTAGTTGAGTTGAGTCCTCTATTGTAGAATGACTCAGAGTAATACTCTTCCTCAATCTGTCAATCTGAGTTATTGCAGTCAGTCCAAATCAGACCCTGATTGTTTGGAGACCGGTTGCCTCCCACCAGGCAATGCCCAACAGGGTGAGGGTATTCCACACCCAACCTCTGGCCAACCAGTTGGTTGCCACAACTACTCGTAATCAGCAAAAAAATTTAGCACAATCACCGGGCAGCCTAGTCCTAGTTGCAAGGAGGTTGTGGTCTTACTTTCACTCTGGTGTGCAATAAGGAAATGGATGGATGGATATATTGTACTAGATGGAGCTAAAAGCAAATGTTCATGTGAAGGCCCTGGGCAGAAAGCCCTGTGAGAAAATACCTTAAACAAACTACCGTCCAAATGTTGTAGATGGAAATTTAACATAACTATTTCCTGTAGTGGGAGCACTTGTTAAACTGGAGCCAGCATAAACTACTGAATAGGTTGTGGTACTAGCTTATGTCTTATATTATAAAGCAACATTAGCCATGAACAACATTTTCAGATCTCCTTTATTTATCCATTCATCTTCAGCAGCCACGTGAGCTTTCTGTTTCTTTGATCATTTCTTGTTTGTGACTACTGGAGGCAAACAGAAGGAAAAGCAACATTTACACAGTGACTTTGACCTCTAATGTTTGAGTCCTGCCTGGACCAAATGATTTCACTGTTGACACCTCACTTCTTGTTTTTCCCCATCGTTTACTATGACTGAGCCCAAAACCGATAATAAAATCTTTGCTGTTTTCTCCCTTGGGTGGGCTGCTCAGATCACATCATGCATGAACACACATGGTACCTTCATGAGGTGAAAAGGTTTCTAATATGAATCCAAGAAGCCTGACTGTAATCAACTATCTGTATCCCCTAGTGAGATAATGTATCCTTTTAAAATAGCTTGCAAACACTGCGGTGCGGGCAGCGCAGGCTCGAGTCCTGGCCTGTTGCCAGCTTGCCCGCGTGTCTTTCCCCGATTTCTGTTTCTATACTGTGGATAAAAGCTGCTGTGGCCAAAAATGGGGAAAAAAAAAAAAAAACTCCATTAGCATGATGTATCCTTATGAAATTCTCAGTGGTGAAAAACACATTTAAATACTGGTAAAAATACAATTTTACACCAACTCCAAGTGTCACAATCTGAAGCCAAATTCCTGTTTCTGTTTGGCATGATTTTGAATCAACGTTCAACAACAATATTATGGGATATATTATAGTTTCAATAGCAAAACTGCACCAATTGAATGCATATGATGTAAAGTAACAGAAACAGGAACCGGTACCCTGGACGACCCTCTGTTTCTTCATAATTCACTGGAAGACAGTATCACCATGTGGGATGGTGTCTGTGATAAAACAAGTTATATCACATGAAAGTCTCTTTTCTTACCTGCATTTTGATAACAGTATTATCATCTAGCTATAAATCCATATGGGTCTTTCTAGTCATATTAGTAGTCATATGTTAGTCATATATATTTAGTTAGAGTGAAGTTCTTTTGAGAAAAATAAAAGTATTCTGGCTTTTTGTGAACATGTCTGTGCAGATGAATTTTCTTTTGTGCCAAAGCAAACTGTTATTATAAATCATTGATTCTTTCTGAATGCTGCATAAGTTGGCCTTTTTACTCTTTCATTCGTGACTTTTATCATTGTTTATGTTGTTTATTTTATTTATTGTTCCCAATTTGATTGGTCAGTTAATAATTTTATATAGATTGCATTTCATTTGGTATGACTGTCTGTGTGTTAGGGGTTCACTTTTGTGCTTTTATGTGTTTCTAGTGGGAATAATAAGGACTAATTAATTTGGGCTGAATGGAGTCAGCAGCAGCTGATGGTCCAGTGACAGTGTTCTTGTGTCTTTTTGGAAGCAAAGTGAACTCCTTGTGTGGGGGTGGCTAGGATCAGCCAGTGTTATGTTTTGTACAGATGAGGATTGGTATTTGAGATTGTGCCATCAATTTTGGTGCAGACCTTAACAATACCTTTAAAGGAAAAAGTAACATTTGTATCAGATGTAAAAAAAAATTCCCTCCAGTTGAGATATTAAACATGAATGAGCTACAAGAGTGAGGTCACAGTGACCTACTGTGGACCTTTAACCAACACAATCTTATGAGTTCATCCTTGAGTCCAAGTGACAGATCTGAAGAAATTCCATCAAGCAGTTCAAGTGACATGAAGAGAATGGGATGGAGGAAACATGCCTGTGGCCACAGCTTTCACCAGCACTCAGCTATTAAAAAATGATACAACCAAAAAAAAAAAAAAAGACTCATAACAGCCAATGTATTTTCTACCATCTTGAAAATTTTAATATATTGTCAACTGCTATTTTGAAGATGGTAGCACACTGGAGTAGGACAGTCCTGTGCTCTCTAGTTTGGGCTCTTTACTATCCGTACTTGTCTATATTTGTAAATCTGTGTAAGGCAGACTATGTGTATAGTCAACAAGACTTTACCAACATTGGATTAAGCTCCCATCAATCCATCACAAGTGATTTTCAGAAGGCTCACAAAACTTCTAGATCCCGGGCTCACCGTGGATTGTCAGCTGGACTAGTAAGCGATGTAGACAGAGGGCGAGCAGAAGGGGGGATGGTGATCTGATGTGCGTGCTAGGCTAAGGAAACAACAACAGAAACTTCTACTTCCAAGTCTTTGCTCCACAAACACCCCCTGAGCGCCTGATCACTTTGAGCAACATCCATTACTGCAGTGTGATAGCTATAACAGAAAGCTGGCTACACCCACCGATTTCCAGCACCACAGAGCAGCTAAGAAGCCCCACTAGCTACCGGGTGGTCTGTGTATAGATCTGCACAATGACTTGTGTACCAACAGCGAGATTGAAGGCCAACATTGCTTTCCTGATCTTGAAGCTCTCACAGTCTTATGCAGACCCTTCTATGTACCCGGAGAGCTAAGTGTAGTAATCATTACTACTGTCTATGTCCCACCCAAAGCTAATTCTAGTACTGTACTTAGTCACCTGCTGACCACCATAGACAAACAGCAGCATTCCCACATTCCAATCCTGATGGTGTACACGTTATAGGGGGTGACTTCAACTGAGAATGTCTAAAAACGGTATTCCTCAACTACCAGTATGTGAGATGTGCAACAAGGTGGAAAAGTGCCTTGGATCAGGTTTATTCCGCTATAAAAACCTGATTACAGAACTATAACTCTTCCTCACCTTGGACTGTCACCGCCCTCAGTAGAACTCCAAAGCCAAGTATCAAGACTATCACAACTTGTCCCACAGACACTCAGTCACAGCTACAGAACTGGTTTCATCACATAACCTTATTCAGCCAAGGTGAGGTGGAGGAACACACAATCAGAAAATACATCCTTTTGACTGGGAAATGGTGTTTCCCAGTCAATCCCAATCAAAAGCTGAGAAAGGTCCAAACACTCCTCAAAAACTGCAACCTGAAGAGAGACATAAAGGAGGTGAAGAGGGCCTACAAAAGTAGGCTTGAGGACCACCTTGCGTATACAGTAACAACTCACAGAGGATTCAGCAAGGACTATCACATATAACCAACTAAAAAGGCAACAGCAGCAACACTATGAGTGCTGACACAGAGGAGCTAAATCATTTCTTTGCCTGATTTGAAGCTAACAGGCTCACAACAGACTCACTGCCTTCTACACCCCCACCTGCCTTCAATAATCGCACACACACACACACACGCACACATACACGCACACACACACACACACACACACACACTGCAGGAACAGGATGTGAGGTGTGTGCTAAGGTCAGTGAATCCTAGGAAGGCAGCTCGACCCAGTGGAGTTCTGAGCAAAGTAGTCGAGACATGTACTAACTAGCTCACTGGGGTGTTTGCAAAAATCAACATCTCTGTGTCACTATCCACTCTACCATCCTGCCTTAAGTCAACCATTGCAATCCCTGTTCCCAAAAAGTCAGTCTCTGTGGACTTGAATGATCATAGACCCATTGCACTTACACCAGTAATCATGAAGTGCTTCGAGGAACTAGTCCTGAATCACATTCCTGCAGCCTTCTACTGGGCGACCATTGAGAGCCCGCTAACATGCTAACATGCTAACATGCCCTCTGGCAGGTGTTAGAGGTCAGTCCTCCAGATTCAGGAGTCTTCTCCCATGTTAAATAGGGAACAACACTAAAATGCCACCCTTATTGCTGCCATACTCCTGTACATTATTTATTCAATACATACAAATTTGTATTTTTTTTTATAGGTTTTCATATCTTTATTCATTCTAGATTCTATTTTATGTCTTAATTATCATCCTATATTCCAGTGTCCTGTTTCTTATGTTGCACTGTAGAGAAGCATCTTAATTTCATTACTTGCATTCACAGTGAGAATAAAGACAATTAAGTTCAATCCAGAGCAAGCATCTGTAAATTAAAAATTTATATTTTGATGGATACTTTTATTTATTGTGCCTTCTGCTATGGCTCATTTATCTTTAATATTGTATGTGTGACGTCTGTGTAGTTGTGTGTACAGTATCTTCAACTTCATTAGTGGCCGATTCAGCTCGAGGTGTGATCATTTTTAGGGACATTAACACCACAGCTACTTTTCAGACCTGAGAGGGAAGAGTCTCAGTTTTTAATTTATTAGCCAATAAACACTGTAGACAGCCTAGATCCCAGGCATAGATATAGCAGTAATAAAATGTCTGACACATTAAGTTAATCAAAATAATAGAACATCTGAAAATGAAGAAAAATATGCAGACAGAAGAAACAGTTCTTTTAAAGACAGGCTTTGGGAAACAAGCAATTCACAATAAACTTAATAAAAAGAGAAAAACAAAACTTCCCCGAAAACACATTTCCAGCTGTTCACAGTTAACACTGAGAATTCCCACATAATAATTAATGTCAGTGTTTTTATTTGGCAGGTCCAGAGCTTGAAGTATTAAATTAATTTAGTGAATTTCAACTTGAAGCGAATTAAAGCAGCTTGGTTTTAATATATAAAAAAGTGTGTTTCTAAAATGATTTCACAGAAACACTGTGATAAATATGAATTATATTATGTTAAAAACTATTTCCTACAGATCAACTGAAGCAAGATCTACCACAGCATGTTTTTAACTACCAGAGATGGGATGGGTGCAGACACACTTTCAATTGATAGTTTGTCAGAAGAGCTGCAGAAATATAAAGCATTCGTTGCTGCTCGACTTGCCATTTTGCATTGAAGAGTAGTCACATATTTCCACAAGTCTTTGCCAGACACACTGTAAACCCAGCTTTTGATTCGACTTAAAAATACTGGGTTCATATTACTTAAAATTGCCTAGAACGTGAATATTAGTTGTTAATGCTGAGTAAGCTGAGCTGTTTCATGTCCTTTTTTATTGTAATTGTGTTTTTAAGTCCAATCAACAGCTCCTACTGAAATGAACTGAGTTTATATTACTTAAACATCTCTCATTTTGCAACATTACTTATTAATGCTGAGTAGACTGTACTTTTTGATGGTCTATCTTATTGTAATTATGTGTTTGAGTTCAAACAATATCATCAGGTTTTGTACCCGCTAAAAATCTAGTTTATACCAGTTTTAAAATACTGGATTAATGAGCAGCAGCATGGTGGTGCGATGGTTAGCACTGCTGCCTCACAGCTAGAATGTTCAATTCTACCCTTGCCCAGGCCTCTTGCTGTGTAGACTTTAAAATAATAGATATTTGGTCTTTTTGTTTGTTTTTTGTTGACCCTCTGGTTCTCTACTTGTACAGTTTTTCATTGTTCCATGGACAAATGTTATTTGTAAATGTTAATGTAATAATGTTCAGCAGGGCTGAGTTTTATCATTTTTGTTTATTCACCAAATTTAAACAGACACAGTTCAACATTGTAAAAAATATTTTTGCTGCAAGCAGCACGGTGGCGTGGTGTTAGCACTGCGGCCTCACAGCTAGAATAACTGTCTAATAATCAGAGTTCAATTCCACCATCATCCAGACCTCTTGCTGTGTGGAGTTTGCATGTTCTCCACATGTCTCCATGGATTTCCTCCCACAATCTGAAGACATGCAGTTACTGGCATTAGGTTAATTGGGCACTCTAAATTGCCCATAGTTGTAATGATTGTCTGCCTCTCTCAAGGTACAGGCTGGCAACCTGTACAGGGTGTACCCTGTACAGGTTGCCAGCCTGCCTCTCACCTTCTGTCAGCTGGGACAGACTCCAGACACCCCCTGACCCCAAAAAGGGGAAGAGGTTGGATGGATTGATTAAAAGGTGTTTTTTATTTTTCAAGAACTATAAAAGATAAGTTTGGTCAATTAGAACATACAATTTAGTTCAGTTGGTAATGGAGTAGTGCTTACTTAAGCTGAGTTAAATAAATGGGTGAATGATTGCGTAAACTAAGTATCTTCAGTTACTGAAACTTTGTTATTAGTACATTCAACTTAGATCTTTCATTCCATTCCAAAAGGGCCTCAAGTAGAAGAAGAAGAAGAAACAGCCTTTATTGTCCCGCAAAGGGGAAATTTAGGTGTAACAGCAGCAAAAATGTCAAAACACAAGAGGACAAGATTAACAATACTACTACTACTACTACTACTACTACTACTACTACTACTACTAATAAAAATTAAATAATATATACTGTAAAAGATTATAACTACAGGAAATGACAATATACTATGTATTACTATACAATATATACATACTATTGGTATATATTGTTGTAATTGTTGTATGTAACTTTATTTTGATTGCTACAAATTATCATAGCTTCTGTTTCTATAAGTTGATCATTTGTTCTCTATGTTATACTGTTGTCCCTTTTTATTTTTGATGAGGACACACACACACACACACACACACTCATACACACATATGTGATTTAATCATGTGAAGTGAGTGATGTTGTTACCTGAGCTTTGTGCAAACATGCGTGATTTAATCATGTGAGCGAGTGAAATAAAACAGCTGTGAAGGAGGCCGTCCTTCGGAGATCTTTTCCTCTTCGTTCCGAGAGAGCTTAGAAGACGGCCCCCCTTGCGCAAGTAAAATTAATAGTTGTGTGCTTTGTTCCATGTTTTATAAAATGATCTGAACCTATCAATATACATACTATTGGTACATTGAAGTACATTGAACATAGTCCACTGCACTTATTCAACTGTTTCATTACTTAAAAACTTGAGGCAACAAGTTACCTTGGTTTTTTTTTAAAGTAGATTCAACTTATCCTGGTTTAAAGTGCACTGCCAGACAATTATAAAAAAAATCACAATAAGCTGTTTCTGCCAAATACAGTATGAGCTTCTAGAGGGTGTAGCTCACTTCTATCACTGAGGATATAATTAAAAAGGCAACTTTCCTTGTGGTGTTAAAGTAAATCATCTTTATCTACCCGGTGACAAAAAGGAACAAATATTTACTTGTGCAGAATTTTCTATTCTAAGCCAGTGATTTCACATAACGGTGTACAGCTGGAAATGCAAAGGGACTTGTTTCGTCTCCACCAGCTCTGCACTCAGGTCACTACCTCCACCGTGAAGTGAATGACTTGTGAGACGAACAGCTCCATCGTTATTAACTTTGGAAAGTTACAGTTACCATTCCATCCTCTTCCTGCTGTCAACATTCGGCAACTTTCTGTTTAAACACATGTAACAAATGCCTTCTTACATCTGAGCCGTTACATATTTTGTAGTGTTTAAACTAAGTGTGCACATATATTGACTCACTGAATTATAATTATAATTATAAATGTTATACTCCTAACAGGGATACTCATATGACACCTTCATTAACAATAGGCGGTATCAAAAAGCATTAGTAAAATCTTAATTTCTAATAATTTTTAAATATATCTGCACGTAACAATCTTTGAGGGAAGGGAAAGATTTTTGGTCATGAAAGCTTTTTGTAGTTCATGGTCTAGGATTTGGTTACATGCAAGTAAAAAGTCCATGGGGGGAGGACAAGAGGGATGGCATTCATCCACTGCCTATTTACTTATGAATATTTAACCATTTTATGATTTTTAAAGGGAATTTGTGCTTTCCTTGTTTTCTGTTGCATTTTGTTCCGATGGTGGATGTTCATATTAAACAAGGAGGTCAGGATATGTGATCCAAAAGTTCAGGCTTCAGACTGCTCTAAAGACTCAGTTTCAAATGATATTTTCTGCTCTTGGCGCTCACTGATATCAGTGGGAGTGAATATCCCTAATATGGTCATGTCTGGCTATGAGCACAGAAGTGCCACCAACCTGCTCAAACTTCCTGTTGATGAGGCTAATCCAAAGAAAGCTGGCTTAAAACTGCATCTTTAAGATAACCCAGTATTAAATAAATAATTCTTAACTGTGAATTGTGCAAAGCTATTCTAACAGACTCCAAGATTAATAAAGTGGAGCTGGAAGTGAGCATCACAGGTCACTGCAACAGCACAAAACTATTACGACCCTGAACGGACGGGATTTTAGTGAAAGTTAGGACACCTCTCACAGCCTTTTTCAAAAAACTCAGCTGCTGCTCTATGACAAAAGCTTTTTTATTTAAAATTCTGGCTCTGTGTCAGGCACAATGTAATCACTGAGCAATTTGGAAACACAATACATCAGTTCAGTTAACTCACTTAACTTCAAAGTGGCATCAAATCCCAAAAGAACCAATAACTAGCGATCATATTTGTTGTAATTCATTTAATTCGTCCAGCTGCAGAATAGCAGATGGCATATCAGACCTTAGTGACAGAAAGGAAATGAGCTGTGTGACTGCACACTGGG
This sequence comes from Australoheros facetus, assembly GCA_030220045.1. Taxonomy (NCBI): domain Eukaryota; kingdom Metazoa; phylum Chordata; class Actinopteri; order Cichliformes; family Cichlidae; genus Australoheros; species Australoheros facetus. The sequence goes on from JASGAU010361367.1 coordinate 17,012, forward strand.
TCTAATCGGAAACATAAAGCATGCTCTTTATTCTGTCATTGCAACTATGCACTGAATAAAGTAAAATGAAGTCTTATTCACACACTTGACACACACACACGGTGCATACTGAGGAGAAAAGAGGAAACTTCACCGTTATACCGTGTGTTTACTGAGCATCTCTCGCCGGCTCTTCAGCTTTCTTCTATTTGTGATGTTGCTTCTCTCGTTCTCTCGTTGCTTCTCTTAACAGATTCATTGTGTGTGTGTGTGTGTGTGTGTGTGTGTGTGTGTGTGTGTGTGTGTGTGTGTGTGTGTCTCTCACTGAGAGCCATCCATCTCCTGTCCCTGGCTGCCCTGTGTAATTACAATGGGTCTGCCTTCCCTCCGTGCCAGCTAATACTCTCCTCATTATATTGTATGTGTGCTTATCAAGTACCAAAATACCACCACCTTCGCTCCTTTTCAGAGCTGAAACAAGAAACTTAGAGCATGCACACATAGAGAGGCACATGAATGTCTAAACAGGACTTTTGTGTACCTGAATGTACTGTAAAAGGGCACCTGGCATGATATTGTGTATATGTTTGGTTAATAATCACCAAAGTCAGCCTTCATTCTGTGATTACCAAAGTAATCTGTCATAAGAGATAAAAATTAACATCCTAATCCTTGAAGTGCCTTGAGGTGACTGTTTGTTTAGATTTGGTGCTATATAAATAAAATTGAATTGAATTGAATTGAATTGAATTGAATTGAATTGAATTGAATTGAATTGAATTGCCTGTGATATCTGTTTGGTACTTTGTTGGACATTCTTCAAATCACGTGGCGAGTGGTTCAGAAGAGGCTGTCAGTCTGCACAGGGGCTTTTATTTTGAGAATTGACACCATTCCTGTGTCTGACTTCATGTCCTCCCCAATGGTTTGTGCACCTTTAAGGGACGTGCAGCAGACAGACATTTCTAGGACACTTCTGAAATGCACTGCAGCTCATTGGCTACTGTGCTAAAATTGTAGTTCTCACTGAATGAAATGCCTGTTTTTTCCTTAGATTACTGGATAATTACTAATTCTATAAAAAGTGGAGAAAACCTTGGAGAATGGATTATTATTCTTTCCTACAGCCCAATGAAATGCAACACTGATTGTTTCAGTTTATCAGCACTCCAAACTTCAAATGATACAATTTAATACCATCCATCTATATTCTTAAATGCCTATCCAAGCATCAGCTGAACGGTCAGGTGCCTATCCCAGCTGTCACAGAGTGAGCCGCCCTGTCCCCAGCTGTCACAGGGCTAACACAGAGAGGCAGAAAACCACCCATGCTCATATTCACACCTGCAGCCAATTTAGAAACAACGATTAACCTTACAAGCCTGTCTTTTAATTGTAGGAGGAAGCCAACACACCTGGAGAGAATCCATGCAGCTACAGGGAGAACATACACAGACAGGCCCCAACCAGCAGAGTCGAACCAGGATTCTTTTTGCTGTGAGGCGATTCCAAATCCAACAACAGCTGCCAAAAAGCTGATGAGCTGATGCAAAAACCAAAAGAAAAAAATGCAAATGCTACACAACCTGAAATAATTTTTTTTTTTAATCACAACTCAACCTGCTCATCAGAAGGACCTATTTACCATCATTTTAATAACATTATGTATACATCTAAAACAAGTTCTTTTGAATTACAATCAGCACATATTTCTTTTATTTAAATAGAAGAATACACGGATGATGAATATGCACATGACTACCTATTAATTCAGAATAGTGCTGTGCAATGTTATGCAGTCTGCAATAATACTGGTATAAATTTGACCTTAAAATGTCATATCATGATATCATTGTTACAACAACACCATGCGTTTAGGCTCCCTAGTGCATGCAAGAAGCCCGGACACGGGCCACACATCAGCCTCTGATGATGAATTAGTACCCAAAAAGGGAGCTACTTCAACAACCTCCCACAAAGCTCAGCACTTTGCAAAATATGCAAGAAAACTGTTCCTGCTGAAGGTGGAAACAACAAACATGCTGGTGAGAACAGGCTACGTGCTAGCAGCTGGTGATACGCGACCCAGATGTAAATAGATGACTCCACTGAGCATCACTGGAGCCCTTGCTAGCTGCACTCCATATGACAGGAAGAGAAATGGTGGATGGAAATTACTGATGCAGTCACATGGTGGGAAAGCAGTGCTTAAAACAACTGTGTACAAAGCTCGACTCAAGATACAAAATCACAGGTAGAAAATATTTTTCACTTAACTTTGAAGAGTTACAAAGTTATGCTACTTAAGTTATTGTTAAACTTAAGTGTGAAGCAGTTATTTTTTACTTATAATTTCCAATGAAAAGACAAGCTGGACTCTTTTGTGCTTACATTAGATAATGCTGTGTCACTACTATTGCGCTATAATGCTGCTGCTGGCACCTTTTTCAGAAGATTCACATTTCAAATTAGGAGGTGTGTCATCAGTGACAGCAGCTCATTGGAAAAGAAGGATAGAAAATGTCCTTCATTTATTTACAGCCATCCATGCTGCTGCCTGAAGGAACACATCAATAAAATGTTCAGCATTTTTTCCCATATTGTCAGAAATATTATTATTGCAAATGTTCCTGACAAATGCTGATACAAATCTGGGGCTATATTACCCACTCCTCATTAAGAATTGTTTATGTAATTGCACATGTAAGTATATATTTGTTAGCGTTCAGCACCTACGGCTCCCATAAGGTTTCAACAGACTTTTGTGTGCCAAAGAATCAAGAGAGATGATGCTGTTGGCAAACATCCCATTTGTCTTACTTATTGGCATGCTGTCAAAGATTCATGGGAGCATTTTTAATGCTAAACATTAATCACAGGTTTTGTTTGTGTGTGTGTGTGTGTGTGTGTGTGTGTGTGNAATAACAATGTGGCTACTGTTCCAGTTTTAATGATCTTGGATGCCAGACATTTTTCCAAAAGGCAGATATAAAATTGGAGATCAACCTGATTTTTTGATAGACACTGTGGTTTACTTCATCATTACAATTACTGAATAATACCCACCAGCATAATTAGGACTGTGCAGTTGGAGTGATGACGGGATGGAGGAGGATGAGGATAAGAGATTCTGGGTGTGGGCTGATAAAGCTACACTGCAGAGGAGCTTGTAGTTTGGAGAGATTTAAACATCCAAAGAGCAGAGAAGGAGTGAAATTATAAGCTGCTAGAAAAAAAACAGAAGCAGGAGGTAGAAGTGATGGTCAAAAACAGAATCGAAAGGATTAGAGGAATAGAGAAAGATAAAAGATGGGGAAAAGATGTAAAATGACCGGAGAGGGATGAGTTACAGAAAGCAAGGGAGAGCCAGAATTTAAAGAAATGACTGAAATCAGAGGAGAGAAGTAGGATAATGGGAATATGGAAAGCAAATTGAGAAAAAAAAGCATGAATGCAGACCAGCAGGTTAATGGGGTGCAGGTACAATCGTGTTGAAAATATAAGGCTAAGGAAAGAAAGCGATTTATAGTGGAGTGGAATAGAGCAGGGAAAAGGGGAAGGAAAACATCAAGTTAATTATTTTATCTTTAGGATCATGTTTTAAAGTCTAACTGCAATTAGCTTACAAGCAATACTCCGCTCACTGTGTGTTGGTACCTGGCACCAAGTAAACCAAGTGGAAGCAAGTTTTGGAAAAGAAGTCTGTATTAAAATATGCACGCTGAAAAACTCATTTCAGTCCAGTGAGTCACATCAGTTAAACAACCATTCTGAAAGCATCTACATTCAATGAACATATACAGATGATCAACAGCCTGAAATATCACTTTGGTGCAGTTTGGCAAACCTCGTGCAGTCAATGCCAAAATGTCCGTATGGCAGTTATAAGATCTAAAGAACTAAAGACAGAAATTCAAACCTCTGGCTTGGATCAAATAATTCTGGACACTTTCATTGTTAACACCTTGCAACATAAAACATCCAAAAGTAAAAGCCCCCTGAATCCTTCTCCTCCTCTGCAGTGTTCACACTTTTAGAGTTAGGATAGCGCATCACGGCACCAACACCAAGACGCTTACATTGCTTCAACAAAACTGCAGTTTTACCCGGAGGTTGGGTATGGGCTTCAGTGGCCCTCCAATTCATGAGGAATACATGTGCCATTAGACCTGTATTACACAGTCTGTTTGTGTGCATTTCTGTTTGTACTCTGTGTTTTTGAAGGTTACGAGGCTAAGTGGTGATAAAAACAAACGTTCCATCTGTACTCTTTCCTGACCTTATTAGGATGTGTTAACTAAAGGGAAGCCACAAACATGCACGTATGCCAGCAGGACAGATTAATGTGTGGACATCCACATTTGTGTATGTGGGTGCGAAGAGACACAAGACTGAAGGGTGAGACGGAGGTACGAGGCTGAAGGAAAATGTGTCTTATTAAACAAACACACATGCAGACGGAGACACTTCAGGTCCTTTTAGAGTCATCAGCAATTATATACTTGTTATGGATCACTGTGTCACACACACACACACACACCCACCCCCACACATACACACACACAGAGATCTTCAGCCCCCCTTTGGTCTGCTCTCACAAAGCCAATTACTATTCACCACCTTCCACCCACCCACACACTCTTCCCTTCCACCTTACCATCCACCCACTGCTGTATCCAGGCAGAAACCATCAGAGACAACACACAGCAGGAACACAGAACCATTTATGGACACAAGACTATTCATGCCACACACTGTGTGTTGGCTCAGCATGGTGCTAACCACATGCTGATGTCGTCTGTTTGTTATATTTGCTTGGACTGTGACAGGAAAGGAATTAAAACAGCGATAAATTCACAGGCCTTTCATTCCTATAAAGCTTTTGGGGTTTAGTGGAGAGAAACATATTTCTTTGGGTATAGTGTGTACTGATGAATAGTTGGTATAGATCCATATATGAGCAAAATAAACCCTTACGAATACGAATACGAATACCTTTTATTAGTCCCACAATGGGGAAATTACAGTTAACCCTTGTTAATATACCCTTGTGGGTATATTGTGTGAGTTAAAAATATAGTTTAGCCGTTACAAAATTAAACATCAGGCTGTTGGTTTAAATCAAGCGCAGGACTGTTGGTATGGGGTGGTGTGGGGGTAGTACTGACCTGATGGGGGAGATGTGGTGTTGATGGTCTGGTGGGGGGTGTGATAGTGGGGGATGTTACAACAGGTGGACCACTGTTGGTGTTGGTAGGGTTTGTGGATGTGGAGGTGGCTGTTGATCTGTGTGGATGAGGTTTTCTGAGTTATCTCCTTCTCCACTCTGTGGGATTTTGCATTGCTTAGAGTCCATTTTGCTTTATTTGTGAACTTTATTGGGACAAACTTGTAAAGTGTGTATAAAGGAACCTGAAGCGATAATGTTTTCAGAGCGCTGAATGTTTTGATTTTTGGATACATAAACATCACAACCTTGTGTGATGGTGTTAATTTCACCTCACAGTTTTCAGTAATGTAATTCAGTACAATGATTTTACTCATAAAACAAAGCCTAGTAGGTAATCCTATCTGTTATTCACCCATTTCATAGTAGATGTGAGAGGTGCAGCTCTGGTTTGAGTAAAACTTTGAGCTTTCTTTCAAGTGTGCTGTTAGAATATAGCTGATGCTTTTCTCTCTCTTATACACCTGCTTTAAACTAAAACCACAATAGGAGTGATATACAAACTGTGGAGATAAACAAACTACTTTGTGTGTCTACACGTCCACTAGTCCTGTTTGCTGTGATATATGAACATATAAAGTCTTTATGGATCCACCAGCAGACGAATAGACGGGTAATTATCTTTAAGAATAATGTTGATAACGGCGGTGCTGAAGTACAAAGATGCTTTAACACCTTTAGGGTTTATGAGCAGCGTTGTGTGGACTTTTTTTTCCTTTTAACATCAATGACCCGTCTGTAACACACGCTTGAAACACAAAAATATATAAATACATTAAGTTTTGGTCTTTGAAGCATGGATCATAACTATACGACCCATCGAGTGTCTGATCAATACTTTGACAGAAGATAGTGTACAGATTTGTGTATAAAACCGCGGCTGTGTCTCACCAGTACTGCATTACAAACTTTTATTTTAAAAACATCTCGTTGCAGACTTTGTGCATCAACAAACAGTGATATGATACTATGAAAAATACTTAAGTCCACTATAGTGAAATCAAACTAAGGTGATATTTTAGCAAGGAA
>JASGAU010361369.1:0-15411 GCA_030220045.1 Australoheros facetus
GCCATCCTGGAGGAGTTGGACTACCTGTGCAGCCTCTGTAGGGTCCAGGTATGACCTCATGCTGCCAGCAGTGACTCTGACCCTAGCCAAATGCAGAACTAGTGAAAAACAGTCAGAAAAGATGAGGAGGGGAAAATGTGAGTGTCCTCCACCTGTAACACCATTCCTGTTTGGGGGGGTGTCTCATTGTTGCCCCTCTAGTTTCAGTTGGTTTTATTCCTGTCTTTGCCAAAGTGTCTGCAGTGCCTTCATTGGCTGCACCTTCTTGGAGTGTGTGTGAATGTTAGATGTTAGTGCTCAGGTGTAGAAAAAAGTGCTTGTATGAATGGGTGTATAAAGTGCTTTGAGTGCTCATGTAGAACCAGTCCATTTACCACTTCCATGTCTACAGTCCTAAGTTTCAGTCCATCTGTTGGCTTACCTGTGCTCTCACCTGTTAACCTGTCTTGCTTGCTAGCATTCACCTCCTTTTGTTGTTTTCCAGTCTTGATTATTTTGTACGGCTATTAAAATTAAAAAACATTTTCTTCTAATATTCCTGCCTCATCTCTGACATTGCTGGTGTTTACACACCAGGGGGCGCTGCTGCTCAGAGGTTAAACCTGTGGGTATGTTGTTACTCTTTCTGAAAACTTGATTCTCATGTTTGGATTTGTTGGACTGCATTTGCCTTTTTAGTCATTTGTTGCTCATACTTTAGATATCATGTTATGGTGATATAACACCTGGACTCACCTTGACCTCCTTCAGGTGACAGGGGTGAACCACTGCCACCAGAACGGAGTACCGCATCCCCGGTTTGTCACACCGGGCCAAGAGTGTGGTGGGACTTTGGAGCCTGGTGGTGGCGCCTCTGTCAGGTGACTCCGCAGAGATTCTAGCTTTCTTGCTGTCGGGGGACTTGGTGGGGTAGGCGGCACCAATTGTGGACACCTGAGAACAGAGGACCCCGTCTGTGGTGGCCTGAAGGACAACGCCTCCTTCCTCCGCCCTCGGGGTCGGACAGGGGTGGCTGAAGAGCTCGGCGGAGGGTGCGAACGATGGGGTCGCTGGGCTGAAGAGCTCCGGGGTGCTGGAGGACATGGAGGGAGGCGTTTGGGTGTGTTTGGGTGGGGTTTTCTCTGGGCTGGATGCTGATTGGATGCTGTCTCTCAGTATTAAAGCCTGACTCAGAGTCCAGGTGGTGAGGTAGTGAGTTTGGGAGGACAGAGGGGGCGCTGCTGCTGGTGGTTCCGGTTTTTGTCGATCTGGCTGAGCTGCAGGGAAACAGCGGTCCAGATACTCGTGAACCGAAGCCGAGCACCGATCGTCCTCCTGCAGACTTCCCGTCTCTGCTTCCTGTCCTTGTTTTCCTTTTTCTGTCCAATCAGCTTCAGGGTTGGTCGGATCGTCACGGCTTTGTAAACTCACCTCGGATCGATCAGCCCCGCCTTCTGTCCGTCCTCCTGTCTGATTTCCAGGATCATCTGAAACATTTACAAATGATCTGGATCATTTTATAGAAATGTTCGTGTTTCTTCGTGCTGAGTGATGGTGATCAGATTTCATCTCATGTCGGCAAAACGAATGGAAAGCTGCAGCCAGCAGCTCGTTAGCTAACAGGTCCCAGGAGTAACAGGTGTAAGACTACTAACGAGTTAGTTTTAAAACTAAAGATTCACAGAACCGACAAAGACACAAAAACAACCACAGAAACACAAAATGACCTCACCTTCAAATCAGCCACCATGGCTGCCTGCACCGCTACAGTTCACTAATTAAGATGATAAAAAGACAAAAACTGACTGGCTGAGCTCTTTCTAAAACGCACACAGTGAGCTTTCAGTCCTCCATCCTTCCTGTTTGGTCCCTGAACGCCTCACCTGCAGGTCTAAGCTGCCCATCCCTCCAGGTGAGCTCCAGGTGTCTCCAGCCAGCAGGGGGACGATGCTCTTCCTCTAACCCGGCTCCGGGCACCGAGGCTGGGCTACAGGAGGGCGGAGGAGCCCCGAGGAAGACGTGGATCTTTCTCCGGTCACACATGCTCTCTGCTGGAGAGTCGGACACGTACGGAAGTCAGTTCATGACAGAGTTATTGTTATGAAGCTAAATTCACGGCACTTTTACTGTTCATAAGTTTCATTTGTGATGAATAAATAACTGATCAATGTCATCAGCTACTTCTCCAGTCTTTCACAATAAAATGATTAAAAACACACCTGGTGTACTTTCTCACACTGACAGTCTGATGGAGATCCAGCAGGGATCAGATCAATTACAGTTACTTGCTGTTATATTTCCAGCACAAAACAGTTTATTCCTGCATAAAGCATTTATTTGTTGCTCAGACATTAAAGTTCAACTATTCTCCTTTTCTACATTTCCAAAGGAAAAATCTTACTTTTACCAAAATGTTCTTTAAATACTTCAGATTATGACAGCTGACAGTTTCCAGTGTTTCCTTATGAGATCAGTGTTTAGTTGTTTAAGTGAAAATAGTAAAACTGCATCATGAATGTGACTCGTGGATGAACGGGGAGGTGAACGCTGTGATCCTCAGACCTCCGGAGTCCAAAGCTTCATCAGAACTGAGGAGGTTCTGAAGGAAACGCCTCTCTGGGCTGTTTTAAGTCAAACTGAACAACATGTTTGCTGTTACACAACCGTGACCCAGCAGAAAGTCAGAAATGAAGATGGATGGCGTGTTTCACAGCTGGGAACAATAACGAGGCCGTAAACAGTCCTCCGGCAGCTCCACCAATCAGGGGGCGAGACGCTGGGGGAGGGTCGACCATCAGTGAAGGTTTATGGAGGTGCAGACGCATTTCAGGCCTGCTGGCTTCAAAACATTACAATATCTGATTCTCCTTCACAGCGGCCTGCTGCTGGTCTCTTCCTCTGGCTGGGTTTTCTTTTCACACAGTGTTTCCTGGTTCATCCTTACAGTCATTCATTTACTCGGAGCTGGTATCACTGCTCCCTTCCAGATCCTTCAGCCTATCCAGAGACTGACTTTGTTGCTCTGTGCTGATCTTCTCGGAGCTCTCGTTCATCATCTCTTTGTTCATGTTTCTCCTCTCTTTGTGGAGTTTCTCTGGCTCTTTCTTCATCCTCTGAACTCATCGCTCTCTCCTTCCTCCTGCTCTCAGAGACCACGTCCATCTGCTCCTGTATTTGTATCTCCAACACCTCCGGCTGTCCGACCTCATTGCTCAGCTTGGTATGAAGTGCCTTGAACACTTTGTCCTGATCTGTGCGATGTTCCGTGTCTATAAGCAGACATTTAAAATGTTGGTGGGACTTCATCTTCTTCTTCTTCTGTCCTCCAGCAGCAGCGTTTTCTTTAGAAATCATGGACGAGTCATCCTCCGAATCCTTCGCCTCACTGTGCTCGTGCTCAGCAGAGGGAAGCTCTCTGAGACATTCAGACAACCAGTTACTGAAAGCATCTTCCACGTCCACCTCTGATTGAAGCTCCCACCGTTTTCTGCTCCTGACCTCGATCTCTCAGTAGAGGCTCTCCCTCTCCTCCCTCCAGCACATCAATTATTGTAAGGCTGCTCTTTCAGGTCGTCCAACCTCACCTTTCATCTGGTGTCCCTTAGAAATTTCTGCAGACCTTTGACTCTATCTGGTCCATGCCCCCCTCAGTGTGAAACGTGGCTGCATGAAGCCATTCTTGTGGAGAAATAAAACCAGGGGGAGGAAGCTCTGAGAGTTTTTTAAAGTTTGTGACATCATGAAAAACGGATTTAATTCATTTTAATAAAAAGAAAAATCATAATTCTGGGGGTGTTTATGGCAGCACAGACTGTAAATGATAGATGGCTGTAGCTTCTGGATGTAAACAAGTGAAGCTGAAGTGACTTAAACCTGCACTCTCTCTGATGTCCAGCAGGGGGTGGGAAAAAAATCTAAAGGAGAGAAACTATGCAAAGAAAGGTAAAAATAAAATAAAATGGAGATGAAAACATGTCAAAAGTCACATTTATGAAGCAGTAGGTCCTTGTCACATTTTGTCTCCTGTAACGAAGTCTTGAGATCCCTTCGCAGACGATTTAACCACCATTCATAGCTCGACCCATGTGACCTCAGCAACTCACATGATGGTAGTCCTGGCGTATCAGGTGACAGCCCCACCAGAGGTTATATACCCGGGACCCTCGATCAGCTTTGATCAGCTTCATCATCGGTCAGGGGCGGTCCTGTTTCAGCTTGTTGAACGTAGTGTAGTCTCTGACGTTATTTTAGGTGAAACATCTGAATTCGACAGCCCGCTGTGTGTTTGGCTCGTGGTTTTCTTCCTTTGTTTGTTTTTGTGGGTTTTGTATTATTCGGACAGACTGCAGCAGCTCTGTCGCGTCTCATATGCTGGTTTGTCTGAGCCGTGGATTTAGGGGCCACACAGCAGCATCGACGCCTCGCAGACTTTTTGTTTGTTTGTCTTGTTTTGTTCATCTGCTTCTGGGCTCATTACTGCCACCTCCTGGTATCAGAGGCATGTTACATCCTAGCCAGTAAAAATGAGGGAATATACTGTATATTTTACGGCATGTAACAGCTGCACAAGTAGTTATATATTTTGTAATTTAATGATTATTTGATATCATAAAATCACAAACATCCTAAAGGCTAATACTGCCTGATTGTTGGGGTTTTCTCCCTAACACTGTGGGGTTGTTACCATGGAATAAACTATCTTGATACAGCTGTTTTTGTGAACTGCCTATGCCTATCCATCCATCCATCCATCCATCCATCCATCTTCTTCCACTCATCTAATTCAGGGTCATGGGGGGCTGGAACCTAACCCAGCTGTCATTGGGCAAGAGGCAGGGAACACCTGGGCAGGTCTCCAGCCTGTTGCTGGGCTAACACAGATACACAGACAACCATCCACACCTATGGGCAACTTAGAATCCCCAGGTAACCTAACCTCACTGACTACATGCCTTTGTACTGTGGGAGGAACCAGGAGAACCCACCAGACATGGGGAGAACATTCAAACTCCACCCATAAAGGCCAGATGGAGGATTCAAACCCAGGACCTTCTTGCTGTGCTAACCACCTATATAACAGTGCTGCCCTATATAAATAAAATTAATTTAAAGTGAAGCTATTGGGTGGAAGTGAGGCAAACTACCCCGTCACATGCCATCATGTATTTGATGATGCTTTTGTTGATGAACGGGGGGCAGGCTGACTGCCACCCTCATCCAGAGATTTCTCCATCTCGTAGACGGACAGCTGGCATTAATAATGTGCATAAAGGTGTCCAAAGAATTACCCAGAAAGTTCACAACCTAAAAACACCGAAGCACAAACCAACAAAAACATCCAACATCATGTTTCAGAAACTACAATCAGATTTTTTTGGTCACTTTTGCTTTAAATGGCTAACCGGTTTCTGCTGTCGGACATTAAAGATGCAGCAGACCCCTCTTTGTGCCTCCGCCGGCCACGTGTCTCAGTTACAGTTTCACCGGCTGACGTCTCTCTGCTGCCTCCACCTGCTGCCGTCAGTCAGGATGAAGCCAGCCGTGATGAAACCTGACAGTTTGTTACCTGAGACGAAGTCATCGAGTCGCACCTCAGCCTCAGGAGCACGCTGTGATTTCCTTCAGTTTAAGCTGCTGTTCTCATTAACAGCCAGAATCTCACCTCTTAGGTTTGTGAAGCTCACAGGTCAAATCTCACAGCTGTTTGACTTCACTGTAAAACCACAATAGTACACACAGCTCCCTGACTGCAGCTCACTGACAGAGAGTCATCTGAACTTCCTGCCGCAGATTCAGTTTAGTGAGAGTGCTGCTAATGTTTAACTATGAATCCTTCATTTAGTTGGCTGTGTTCATTATTTGATCTGATTGATTGTTGTGCGTGTAAAAGCTTAGCTATCCCAGCTAGTGTTCATTGTGTTGAGGCTAAACCAGAGTTCATGTAACTGTGTAGTGTTTATGAAACAGAGAGAAGCAAAAACCAAAATCTGTCTTCTCACATATCAGAACCAGAATCTCGTCTCTGCTCTTTGCAGATGATGCGGTCCTGTTAGCTTTATCAGGTGGTGGCTTTCAGCCTGCAGTGGAACGGTTCACAGCCGAGTGTGAAGCGGCCGGCATGAGAATCAGCACCTCGAAGTCTGAGGCCATGGTCCTCAGCTGGAAAAGGGTGGAGTGCCCTCTCCGGCTCAGGGACGAGTTTCTGCATCAGGTGGAGGAGTTTAAGTATCTCGGGGTTCACAAGTGGTGGGAGAAGGGAGCGGGAGATTGACAGACGGATTAAGATCGCGATTAAGATCGCGAATACAAGCGGCAGAAATGAGCTTCCTTCGAAGGGTGGCTGGCCTCTCCCTTAGAGATAGGTCGAGGAGTGCAGCCATTTGGGAGGGGCTCAGAGTAGAGCCGCTGCTCCTCCACATCGAAAGGAACCAGCTGAGGTGGTTCAGGCATCTGATTAGGATGCCTCCTGGGCGCCTCTTGGGTGAGGTGTTCTGGGCATGTCCTAATGGGAGGAGGCTCCGGGGCAGACCCAGGACACGATGGAGAGATTATATCTCTCGGCTGGCCTGGGAACGCCTCGGTGTTATCCCGGATGAGCAGGAGGAGGTGGCTGGGGAGAGGGATCCTCTGCTACTGATATTTATTAAAACACAGTAATAATAATCCTTACAGAAACACAGTTTAAGCTGAAACTACAGAAGAAGAAAACTATGAAAATTGAGTTTATGTTACTGTCATTGTTTGATGTTGCAAATAAAAATGTAAATGGGAGAAAAGTCCAAAGGCGAAGCTTTCCTCTGATTTATCTGACAGCTTAAGTTTTGTGAAAGATTTTTATCCTTTCATAAAAATCATAAAATATCTGCTGAGCCACAGACAGCTCAGGCAAACATCCGATTTAATGAGCAGCAGCCCGAATATTAGAAAAGGAGTCATTTAAAACCTCCTCATGCTGCACTTTAATCTGCCTTTATTTTGAGATTTCACGGGTTTCTGTTTGTTTGCATAAAATAGTGGACACAAATGGAAACATAAAGGACATAAAGTTTAATCTAAGAGAATCAGAAGTCTCACGGTTTTAATTCAGTGAGTTTAAAAAATATTTGGATTTGATGAGGCGCGTTCCCGAGGCGTTCACGGAAGGGGGAAGTTACAAGGTTTTCTTTTTTTCAAAATAAAATAACTAGAGCTGTGACAAATCTGTTTCAGTGGTTGAAAAGAAAGTTCATGAGCAGGTGCACCAGGAGTAATACAGTATAAAATATCAAACATATATATCTGCATTTAGCTGTAATAAAATAGAATGAACTAATGTTAAAAGTTCTGATACAATGATTCTTAATTCAGATTAAATCTGACAGCACGCGTCACATTTTTTTGCATTTATTATGTTGGAATTTCTAACTTTAAAGTCGATCACTTTAAAATCATCTTTGTCCTCTTTCCTTCTCTGAGTCCAGAACTTCTCCTTACTGATGGTACTTTTATAGTTTTTGTACAGTGATGGTACTTTTATAGATTTTGCTCAGTACTCACCAGCTCGGATCAGAACTGAAATCTTTATGTGGCAAACGTCCCCAGAGAATTTTGGGCTCTTATTTTGAAAGTTGAGTGACCTGTACTGATGCTAGCTAGCTTAAACCGCCACAAACGTATGGAAAACGTGTTAAATGATGTTAAAATGTTCGTTTCGGAAGTCCGCTTCTGTTTCGAAGCGGCTCGTTGCCCTCTCGGCGTGGGTCTGTACACTTTATTTACTGATTAGCTCCGTTTTAACAACGTTTCCGGGTGCTGCTAAAGGCTAATGTCCTTCCTGGCGCCGTTGAACAGTGTCGTGCGGTTGTCTGTGAGCAGCACGTGCGCGCGCCAGTGCGGGCCGGCAGGAAGGGGCGGCGGAGGCGGGAAGGAGGAGCCGCTGCTGCGGTTCTTCTCTGTGTTCACGGCGTTCCATTTCCTTGTCTTCCCCCGCGGCCTCGTCTCACCTCCCCGGGACGGCAAACTTCTGCTAACCCTGAAAATGTACCGGTGCTTCGGAGAGCTACTCACCCGGGGAGCGGGCGGCGTCCTGGCTGCTGCCGCTGACTCGGCTCTCCCGGCGTCTACGTCCCTGCTGCGGTACCGCGGCTACAGCCAGGCCGTGGACCCAGGCGATGATCCGAACTTCTTCACCATGGTGGAGGGCTTCTTCGACAAGGGCGCCGCTATCGTGGAGGACAAGCTGGTGGAGGACCTGAAGACTCGAGAGACCCCCGAGCAGAAGAGAAACCGGGTCCGCGGGATCCTGAGGATCATCAAGCCGTGTAACCACGTACTGAGCGTCAGCTTCCCCATCAAGAGAGACAGCGGAGAGTGGGAGGTGATCGAGGGCTACCGGGCTCAGCACAGCCAGCACCGGACGCCCTGCAAGGGAGGTGAGTGCTGCCGCGGCCGGTCCCGGAGCAACACCGCTGAGAAAATGTATAATTTAATGAATTCATAGAAAGCTAAAGGGAATTAAAAATTCGGTCGACCTGATCTGAGTGTGAAAGAGAGATTTTCCTGTATTTTCTAGATAAGTATCAATGTAAAGGGTCTGAAAACATTTTTCTGCTTTCTCATCAGATTTTTAAATCATTTTGTGAATGACGTCACACCAAAACTATCCCAGAGAACTAAAACTAAACAAAAAAAACTTTGGAAAATCGTTTTAATCCACTGAAATAAGAATAAAAACTAGACTTTTAACTTCTGACCAAATAAAACAGTACTGTGCATGTACAAAATAAAAAAATAAAATATAAATGTGCAGAAATGTCTTTGGTTTTAGCCTTACTTTGTAAATTTGATCACACAGATTGTTTAGACCAGCCTGAGGAGGCTTTAGCTCACATGCTTCACTTTCATTTTAATATTTTCCTGATATCAGTTAATCTGTGTTTGTCCAAAAATTAGGGCCTGAAACACCACCGGGAATAACACAGTTTAAATAAACCAGACAGCTGTGTGAGGTAAAGGTTAAAAAAAAAAGTCCTGTTAAATCAAAGATATAAAGGAAAGCAAAGGTTAATGAACAAAAATCCAAATGTTGCTCCTGCAAAAAAGCTGAGTATAACATGATAAAGTAAAACAGCTCAATCTAATAAAATGATTAAAAATGTTTTAAAAACAGTGTGCAGGGATGATGCTGCAGATGCAGAGATGTAAATCAGACGGAGCAGAAAAATAAAACTAAGCTACATGAAAACAAATAATGTCTTAAAACAGAAACAAACAGTATGAACGTGGCTGAGAGGAATTTCTGTCTGCAGGTACTTTATTTTAAAAAGAGCTGAAATAATGAGACACAATAAACAGGGTCACCAGAGGCCTGCTAAATCATTTTTTACAGTTTTCCACAAAAACACCAAAAAGAAAATGAAACAAACACACAAAAATGAGTGGAAATGATCTGGACGGCACTCAGACCGCCCTCTTTATCCTCTGGAGAACAGGAGCAGAAAATGTTTTCAAGCTTTTATAGGACAGTTAAAACCTGAAAAAATCTCAGAGATTTTTCACTTTAAGCAGAGAAACTGTTTGGAAACGCCTGCAGGCTGTGGGACAGGTTTCCCCGTCCTCCGGATATTTAAACAGTTTAATCCTAAAAAGATTCATCCGAGTTTTACGTTTTAAACTAAAGCAGGAGCTGCTTGAAAAATGTCCTCAGATTAATTTTTTTCAGCAGTTTAACTTCATATTTGTGAACGTGCTGGTTAAAGAAAGCATTTTTTTTTTAGTCCAGCATGTTTGATTGGAATACTTAAAAAGCTAAAAAATACAGTGCAGACCTGAGAAACATGAGAGGATATGATTGAAACGAGACTTTTTAATGTTGTTCTTCGAGTGCTTTTAGTAAAGAGTTTTTAGTGTGTGTGGGGGNNNNCTACAGAGCTTCTCTTGTTGTGAGGTTTCAGCAGCTGTAACCGTTTTCAGGCTGTTTGCTTCTCTGTGTGTGTGTGTGTGTGTAGGTGTGGTTATGTAACACGTATGTACATGTTGAAAGGAGTGTCAGGTTGTGTTGTGGTGCTGACGTTTCCTCCTTGAGCAGGAATGCTGTTGGGACGGTCCGAGCACGCGGAGCCACGTCCTGATGTCGGCCGCTGTGCGTTCGTTCTGAGCTCTTTGTTGTCGCCCGATGTTTGTCTGAGGTTCAGACGTGTGCTGTAAACATCCAGATGCTGCGGCAGCACAAACACAGGGTCTCTAATTTGCTGAGGTGAAGCCCGGCAAATAGACGATGTCATCATGTGACTGGTGGAGACGTCCGAGCAGCTCGGAGTGAAAATGAGACTTGAACAAATGTTATCGAGCGCAGAGATTTCCACAGTTTCCACCATCAAATATAAGGGGGCAAAGGTAGATTCACTCAGTGCTGCTTTAACTAACAGCCCTCTCTGTGGCACACCTCAGCCTGAATGGAAACACCTCCACAGAGGTGAAATGTTTTTGGGATTATTACCTGAGCTGCACCTTAATCCACCCACCCACCGTCAGTAACAAATGCTCAGTTTCCTCCTGTTTGTTGGATAAAAACTACACTGTCATATTCACATTCATCCTGATTGACGTAATCCCACCTCCCAGTAATACCAGCGTTCCCACTGTGAGGCTTTCCCTGCATGGATCAGAAACAAAGCTCATAGGCTGGACTGCATCCAGATTTCTTCCTGGAACAAGCCTTTTTCCCACTCACAGGTTCATAGGATTTACTCGGCTCATGTTTCTGCTGACAAATTAGTGCAAGTTTGAGCCACGAGCGACTTAATGAAGATTTCCTGGCAAAAATCCAGTCGAGGAAATGACTGCAAGTAGTCGGCAGTCAGTTTATTGGCAGTCTCGATAAGAGAGTGGAGCTCAGACAGAAAGGAGGAAAATTATTATTAAGAACTGGTCGCCCTGGTTTGTAGTGTGACAGAGAACACAGAGAGGCTGTTTACTGCTGCTTAAAACCCTCCACCTGACTGCCGAACCAACAAACACAGACCGGAGCCGTCCAATCAGCTCAGATCTTTTTCACATCCGCCTCGGCGGTCGTCATGGGCGTCTCCACCTTTAGCCATCCTCAGAGTCGCCGCGGCTCTCCGAGGACTCGGAAACATTAAACGTGATTCTCGCAGGAACCCGGAGACGAGCACATGTCACTGCCTCGCTCTGAGTGGCAGAACATTCAAAATGGAATTTATAAATAACTTAAAATTACATTTAAAAAAATGAATTTAAATGTAAAATAAACAAAAATGAGTCTTTCAGATAATTATTCAAGACTGATTCATGTTTGCAGCTGTAGCACATCGTGTAATCAATTAAACTTAGAATGTGGGAAATTCACTCTCATAAACAAAGTGATTAATATCACTTCATTAGGTACACCTCGTTAGTGTCGGTTGGACCCCCCTTTGTATTAATCCTTCATGACACAGATTTGCGTTAATAAATGATTTAATAATCGATCAACATATTGATTTATTCTGCCTTACAGAAACCTGGTTACAGCAGGATGAATATGTTAGTTTAAACGAATCAACACCCCCGAGTCACAGTAACTGTCAGAATGCTCGAAGCACCGGTCGAGGAGGAGGAGTAGCAGCAATCTTCAATTCCAGCTTATTAATTAAAGCTAGGACATCTTACTAATCATCATTAATAGAAGAAAATAAGAACATTCATTCATAACATCTCAAAGACGTATTATTACATACAGTTACTTTCAGTCTTTCAGAGTTAACTTCAAGTGTGTGTTTATCTCATTGGTACATTGCCTGTCATTAGCTGATAATTGCACTCCTTCATCTAAATATGGTCACGTGTGGTTCCAAACGGTGAACATGATGTCATCTTTAATATGCAGTCTGTGGTTGGAGTTTATCTTCAGTATGAGAGGCGGGTGATTATATTGCTGTTTATTGGCATTTGTTTGTCACAAAGTGCTTTAATCTCTGCAGATGATAAGGCAGCAGCAGCAGGTGTTTCCCATAAGAAGGCGTCCATCAGTTGATTTGGTGTCGTTCTGATGTTGTAATGAGTGTTTAGGGTTTAAAAGGTTTTAATTAGATTTTTAATCTGCTGCCCTGCTCTGGTGTTTGCTGCTGCTCGTTTCCTGCCCCGTTCAGCTTTGTGTCTGCAGATAAAGTCTTGCACTGAGTGAGGTTTAAAGCTGCTAACCCTCAGACCCAGTTTTGTGTCTGAATAAAGATGAGCTGTCAGGCGAGCAAATATAAATGTAAGACCAGGTGAAGGGTGTGTTTTTTTTCTGGCACGCTGTCCCTTTAAAGGAGTCTATCGTTGAGCTGCGGTTGCCACCCTGAGTCATGCCAAGTTTTTCTGCTTCCTCTTCATCACTCTCTTTTTCACTTCTCTGTTCTGCGCAGACCTCTCACGCCGTCCTTCCCTTTCTTCTCCTTTATTTTCTGTTCTCATCCATCTTTTTGTCACTTCCTCCTGTCGCTGCTTTCACATCTAAACCTGTTTCTGTCTTCATGTGTTTTTCCACTCGCCTCCCAGCTCAGTCATTTTGTCCCTGCAGCCTGTTGGCTTACATCCACCCAGACCTCCGTCCACTTTGACTGTTTTTGCAGCGCAGAAACAGGCTGCTTGTTTCAGCAGCTCAGGGCAGCTTTGAGCCTTTTCACGGGCTGGGCTGAAAAGAAACAGTTCACTTTAAAGCTGAAACAAACACTTTCATTATTGTAAATAACATAATTCCCAGAGCGTGTGCAGAAGCCCCCTCATGGGCAGTGAAGGTACTGCTGGTGGGGCATTTTTTACAATAAATATATTTTAAAAATTCAGCTATCTGAAAACCTTAAAAAGATTTTATAAACGGCTGATGTCGCCTGTTTGTTTCAGGTATCCGTTACAGCACAGACGTGTCTGTGGACGAGGTGAAAGCTCTGGCCTCGCTGATGACCTACAAGTGTGCCGTCGTAGGTGAGGACACACCAAACCCAAACCTCGCTGTGTCGGCCTCTCCTCAGAGATAACGCCACAGAGCCACAAACACCGGCGGCAGTATTTCAGTGACTCTGCTGTTGGTTCTCGTTTTAAACTAAAGGAATTTGTTTCCAGATGTGCCGTTTGGTGGAGCCAAAGCTGGAGTGAAGATCAACCCAAAGAAATACTCGGTAAGTCTCGTTTCCACACCTGCCATCATATCGAGAGCCGTCTTTGTGGTTTTATTTTGCTTATTTAGCGTTCAGCCTCTCTGAGAATTAAACTTGGAATGTAATTATTGTAATTGCTAAATACTGCCACAAGGTGGCGCCTCCGTCCGCATTGTTGTCTGTAAATCTAGCAAATGTGTTACCATGGGGACTGACGTATGGGCCGTGCTGAGTGGTGTAGCACGAAGCTCGTCTCCATCGGCTGGTAGGAAGATTTCAGACCCCAAGTCGGCTCCTCTTCTTTCCCACGATGCTCGAGGCCAAACTCACACTCCGGTTTCTTTTTCTCGTCGATCGTCGCGTGCTGACACGGGTTCTGCTGCTTTCGATGCCATTTGGCGCCGTCTCCGGGCCGGTGCCGATCTGCTGCATGTAAACGGTGTAGATTTCATCGCACGGGGAAACCTCTTCAGGACTTGACTCCTGACCGGCAGATCTAAGTAATTATGATATATTGTTAGAGGCTGAGATAGCAGAGACAGGAAAGCTGTGATCTGTTCCTTTAACTGACAGCACCGCTGCAGCCTCAGCGCCGCGCTGCTCTGATTCAGACCTGAGAGGAATCGCTGAGCCATCAGCTGGCAGAGACGCCGGATTCACTCTCAAACACGATGACTCGATAACTTTCCCTCCACATTGATTTCAGGCCCCTCTGTCACCCCTCGCTAAATGTTTGCTTGACCTTCACTCTTTCCCATTTTCTCTGCTGGAAAACACACAACGATCAGCTGACATGCAGCTCTGTGAGGACCACTGACCTCTGACCTTCTGATATGAGGCAATTCCAGGAATTAGACTGACAGATCCTATCAGATCTGTTTAAAGTAGACCGATTTTCCTTTTTCTCCTGTCCTGTTTTATCTCCTGCCCTGTGGGGTGTTGGGCCAGACTAGCAAACCAGCACAGCAGCAAACAGTTCATCTGTGGAGCCTTCAGAGGTTCACTTCCTCTTTGTCTTCGTCGTGGCTCGAGCTGAAATGAGCCGCGAGGGAGTTTCGACTTTTAGGATTTAATTTATAACACAAGTAAAAACATGAGCTTCGTATTAAAGGTGAACAGACTAATTAGTTTATCTCCATCCTTTTCTTCTCCGTTTAAATACAAATCAGTTCATCAGTCTGCTGTAATAGTGAGCCGCCTCTATGATACCCTCAGGTTGATGCTACGACAGCATATTAGAGCCAGTGAAGTGAAAAAAGAAAGGGGATGGGGAAAGGCGGGGTAAAATCATTAAAAAAAACATCTTTGACTTTAAAGTTTTAAATGCAGCTCTATGAGAAAAAGCTGACAAAGGTGCACAAAAATTCAGTTTCCAAAGTTACGTCCCAGCCGAGGGGCGACCGAGACGTCACACGAGGCACGAGTACAGCCGCTCCTGAGAAAAGGCCGGCAGCACCGACCGACTGATTCTTAGCAGCAGTTTATTTGCTTTGGGTGTGAACAGGTCCAAAGCAACAAACAGAAGCTTCTAGTGTTCCTGCTCTTCCCTCACCACAAAATAAACGGCAAACAAAAGACAATTATTTGAATACACGAGAGAAAACGGGCTTCAACACAGAGGCTTCTCATTCCCGCAGCTGCTGCACTGCTCAGTAGATACAGCAGGTTCATATTTACACAACTGTCTACACAATGCTATTGGCTAACAACAAAGATATTGGGAACACAAAGTAGCTCTCACTATTCACAAACACACTTAAGCTCATGGCTGTTTGTTGACCATCGAGGAGACGAGGAGAGGGCCAGGTGGCAGCTGTCCATCCAATCTGTACTCGGGAACATATTCAAACCAGCCAATCAGCTGCCTCCACCTGTCTCTGCCAGCCAGCGCACACAGACGCACCTTGGAAGCAGGAGAGGAAAATGCACACAACCTCACATCCTCTAGTGGGAGGAGCTAAGCATGTAAACAACAGGCACGTGGTCATGGATCATAAAAGAGAGAAAATTCCAGTCACAGCAGATGACTGCACCCCCACCACCCCCCACACCCCCAGCCTGGTTCTGCTGGAGGTTTCTTCCTGTTAAAAGGGAGTTTTTCCTTCCCACTGTCACCAAGTGCTGCTCATAGGGGGTCGTTTGACTGTTTGAGGCGACTGCTGTGATTTGGTGCTATATAAATAACATTGAATTAAAGACTGAAAGTGGCTGCACTGAAGTTCAGAGATACACCAGCCAACACCTCTAAAACATGAAATGCATCAAAAGTAAGTGTGTGTGTGTGTGTGTGTGTGTGTGTGTGTGTGTGTGTGTG
>JASGAU010361372.1:0-11524 GCA_030220045.1 Australoheros facetus
ACAGATTATAGGTCAGCAAGTCATTTACAACCGTTTAAATATGGGCAATCATTTTCTGGCAATCACTTTTTGGCAGACGATCACTTTTTGGCACAACACCTGTTCGAGGATCCGTTAGTGCCAAGGTGACGCTCACACGGGTCACGTGACAGCGCCTCCCGTCTGCTCACAATCAAAATTAGTGATGTACCCCCGCCATCGGCTGGGTGTCCTGGCTGGACTCTGACAGGACAAAGTTGGTCATCTTATCTTCTTTAGAGACAGCCTGACTGCATCTCTGAAGTGGAAGCAGCGTCTGCCCGTCTATGCTTCGGTTTTCACCGGAACCGGTTCTAATGGCGTTCATGTCGCCGTTGAGACGCGTTTGATGGACAAACTCACTGCAGTCTGGACTCTTTAGTGCCTCATTAGGACAGCAGAGGTCAGATGGAAACAGCTGCATTAGTCTGCGGCTGTGTGAACATCAGTGTGGCACACACGGATCCTCATACCACAAACAGCAAACACAAAAAAGCATCATCTCAGTGGGAACACGTTATGTGACAGTTTCTATGACAATCAGAAATGTCTTTGAATTAAGTGACTGTACATTTATAATGAAGCTTCTCATAACTTCATAGTAACCTGAAAGGTCTACATGTGCAAATTAGTCTGCTGTCAGGAATGAAGCTGATTTACAATGTTAAAGGTCGGTTTGAACACAGAACGATGAGGGAACCCTCCGCGATCCACGGCGCGAGGGCTTCGGCTCTCCGCTGCTCACTCACAGGACGCTGTACGTGCGTCATAATCACGAACACCGAGATACCGCACGATGCGACAGCAGCTGACAGGTGACGATGGTGCCCTAAAAGGTGCCGTCGTGTGGCGAGGATGACGCGACTTGGCAGTGGCCCTCTATGTAACTGCATTCTAACGTCGCCTATACAGAAAGCGCACATTAGCACACACACGCACACACACGCACGACAAAAACACGTCCTGTAGTCAGGTATACAAATCCAGTTCATAAACACACAAAAAAAGACTTGGACTAGTCGTCCTCCGAGTGCATCGAGTCACGGGTGTAACGTTACCACTTACATATTCAAACGTGTGTACACGGGTAAACAGTACCTATGCTTAAAAACTAGGCATGCATTTGATACTTGAGCAGTTCAGTTTGTCCTGTAACGACTCAAACGGCAAGTTATGGATCCCACCCGAGCTCTGCGCAGAAACGCTCTGTTCGGTTACAGTCTGGGATTTCTGTCTTTGACCAGAACAGCAGAGAAAACGTCCCAAACCACCTGCTCTGCTCCAGCTCGCACACAGAGCTCGCTGCATTATTAAAAACACAAATCAACAAAATCTTAGAAAGTTCCCACCTGACCCCCTCAGAATCAGCTGACTCTTTATCTATAATAACTTCAGCATATTTACTGAAGACACGCAAAGTTCTTTCTTCATATTATGAATGTTTTCAGAGTTACAGGCTCTAAGAATACATGTGCCATTTTTTACCCATCACTTCTGATCCCCCATAACTTCACAAGTACAGGAGCTATGCACAGCACCTGGATGCTGCCCCCTACAGGTTAGTAAGGTGAGTAACATTAGTGAGTTGAACAAGAGAAGAGCTCTGAGATCCAGGCCCTTCAAGGATTTTGAGAAACGTCTTCAGGACGTAAAGTTAATTGATCAGTGTGATGTGTTGGGCCTTTATACACCAATGTTGTTTCATTACAGCTAGAAGATGAGCCTGGTATCTAAACCTACGTAAAAAGGAGCCCTGTCGGATTCTGGAACTCGTTTGGAGCAGCCACATATCTCACAGGGTGAGCTGAGCCTTGAGAGTTTGGACCAAAATGCACTTTATGAATGATCAGAAAGAGCTCGAACATCCAGGACGTTTGTTTCTGCTCCTCTACGTCACACACACACACGAAGCTGCTGCAGTGATGACGTCCCGCTGATGCTCAGTTTCTGTAGATTGTGACACTCAGAGTGGGCGTCGAATTTATTTGAAAATTTCATGTTAATCTCTCCAGTACTTATGGAGTTATAAGGGATCAGAGATTATAGAAGAAAAAAAAAAAGTGAAATAAAAAGCACCACATTTCAATCACCTGTATGCACTTCAAGGCTCTGTAAATATTCATAGTATGCAGGTAAAATTCTGCATGGCTTCATTAAAAACACTAACGCTATTCAGCTGCTCCGGAGGGGGTCGGGCGGGAGGCACTGACTGATTTTTATGGAATGCCTCCTTTTCCAGAGAGATTTCCCTGAATACAAAAATAGAAAAGAAACTGATGAAACTCCTTAAAACGTGTACACATAAAGCAACTTGGTGATCTTTCCTCCTCCACAAACATCTTTCGATTTTTTAGCAAGTTGCAGGATTTTTTTTTTTTTTTCAAACTTGGCAGTTTTGTAACAAAACCAGGCTACTTTCAAACCAAATCCACAAACTGCTCGTTCCAACCAACAGTCAGGTGAGGAGGCCAGATTCTCAGCGTGCAAAGTCAACTGCGGGTTAACCAATAGGAAGCAACAAAACAAGCATGTGGTGTAAATGATGGTTTTTCCCCTCAGAATGGGTGCAGAGCATTAACAGGAACAGCCGCCTTCAGTGGTCTGGGGCTCCTGCGGTTTGTCCAACTTGATGTCAATCACTGGAGAAGAACATTAAGGAACCTTTGGGAACACGAGGAGACAAAGCCTGCATTACCAGCTTCCTACCACTAGATGCTGCTGTTTCCCATGGCTACATTTATTTTTTAATCAACAGTTCTGACTGCACAAGTTCTTCAATGAGTCAACATAAAACAGCATCATTAGTTCTCAAAAACAGTCTAAATCACATTTTTAAGTTTTTAAGGACACAGAAATCTTCCTTGCTTTAAGCATGCAAGGAAGATTTCTGTGTCTTTAAAAACTTTAAAATTTCTTCTAACATCAGGTCAGATGTGCAACAAGTGTGTAATTCATTCACCGAGATGCCTAAAACTGATTTTATGCAACAGGAAGTATCATCTGTTATGCTGGGAACAGCCAAATGATGTGATTGTGTTACGGATCATCCCAGATCGAGTACAGAGCCTGTCTTAGATGGGAGGGGCCACAACGGCAGCAGAACCGTCATGATTTCATGGTGACCCCTGACATTTGTCTGCGACACTGAAATCCCTCTAAACAAGCTTTGTTGTAAGGCTGCCATTACTCAGCTCATCTCCTCTATTGTTAGCAGGGTAATAACCTGAGAATGGAAGCTGGCTGAAGCTGCCCTGATGCACAATGGCCTGTTAATGAGCAGCTTCTGTAAGTCAGAGCGATTTTGCCACAATGCAGATGAGGTGTATTGTCTCTTTTTTTTCTCCTCTCAGAATGAGCTCCTCTGTCTTATGGAGGCAAACAGTGCATCATGATGACCTGCTGGTAGCTGCAGCAGCAGCAGCCCCTCTGGTGAGCATTATGCATGTGTAACAAGGAGACCTAAAAACTGTGACCTACATACTGCACGCAGGTGAGATGGGAAACAGTCCCAGTGTGGCTGTCAAATACCCGTCCTGTAGCAGGACTGCAGCAAATGGCTCCAGGCAGCAGTTCGTGTGCCTGTGTGTGTGTGTGTGTGTGTGTGTGTGTGTGTGTGTGTGTGTGTGTGTGTGTGTGTGTGTGTGTGTGTGTGTGTGTGTGTTCAACAGTGATTAATGAGCCACTGGTAAACCATTTCCTAACCGCTCATCCAACCCAGAGTCACCAGAGAGGCTGGTACCCAGGTGGGCTCCACCAGGTCAGAGTTCAACACCTTTAAAGATTTGTTTGAGTTGGTCGAAGCAGCTCTGAAATATCAGTTTAATGACTGACAAATGGCTCAAAATGTAACAGCTTTGTAGGAAATTTTCCTGATACTTCCTACTTTTACTGCACTATATTTATGGAGGTTGTTCATAGGCATGCATACGCAGGCACTGGCTGCTGTGTGTCATGGAGCACTGGGATTCAGCACAAAGCTCTCGCTCACTGTTTGTTGTTGGATGGTCTGCTTTGACTCTTCAGACACTCAGCTGCTGCTATGCTCTTAGTCAGAAGGCCATTCTTCTGCTGCCATCTTCCTACTGCCCTGCATCCACTGTGGAAGTCATCATCGTCAGTCCCAAAACACCTTCCTTTCACCTGACCTGGAAGCTTGAACTGAACTGGGGGAAAAGTTGGTAAAATCTGCAGCTCCCTCTACCTGGAGTCAGCTGTAAACTCACCTAAGCCTTAAAGGGGCCGTGCGGCTGGTGACCTGCAGACTTCAATGTTCATGTTCTGCCTGGCCCCAGACGGCTGTGATTATCACCAGTTACACTGTTGGAAGGTTTATTGAGTTTTGGAGTTTGTGATTTTCTGCGTCCTTCACTTTTCCCCAGAGAAACATGCCCATATTACAATAATAACTGAAAACAATAACAACGGAACATTTATTTTTTGCTCTTATTATGCTTCCTTAGGAAAGGAGCGTGTGAACGAGCGAGCGACACGCAGGAAGTGACCTGCACCCCCCCACGAGCACTACGAAACATTTAAAAATGAATGAAAAACACAACAAATTATAATAATTCTGCTCTGATGGGATTTATTTTTCCTCTCTTCTCTCTCTCATAAACATGGATGACCCCAACACTCGAATGGGGTCAAGAGCCTTTTCCTGCTCAAAAAAATCCACAAAGCTAAAAAAGCTCGTTCTGTTCAGTTGGTTTGTTTCATTTATGCATATTCCTCCTCTTCCACAGATGCGCAGATCAAACACAGACAGTTTATCTGAATGAACTTTCATTCAGGATGTAAAGTTATCACTCAAATCTGAGGCAAATAAGGCTTAAAAAGC
Source organism: Australoheros facetus (assembly GCA_030220045.1). Taxonomy (NCBI): domain Eukaryota; kingdom Metazoa; phylum Chordata; class Actinopteri; order Cichliformes; family Cichlidae; genus Australoheros; species Australoheros facetus. The sequence goes on from JASGAU010361372.1 coordinate 4,856, forward strand.
TTCCCACCCCCCATAAGTTCCACTGCAGCTTCACTAATGGCTCCATTCAGACGCACGTCTCTGTCAGGACAACAAACTGATGGACTTTATGGACACAGTTAGCCAAGAAAAGCCGGAGGAGTGCTCAAAAGTAGAATCTCCTCTGCTGGTGTTGGTGGTGATTGGTCCACTGAGATTTATCCAGTCCAAAGTCAATGCGGTCGTCTACCAGGAGCTTTCAGAGCACCGCAATCTTCCATCTGTTCACGAGCTTTATGGAGACGCCAGTTTCCTTTCCCAGCACCCCCACAGCGCCAGAACTGCTGCTGCATACCATGTTGTTACTGTGTGGATTGACATGACCCCCACAGAGAGACTGAGGAGGAACACCCAAAAACACAGACGAGCTGAAGGTCGTTATCAAAGCAACCTGAGCTTCACCTCACGAGCTGCTCGCCTCCACGCCACGCTGCACTCGTGCACCAATTCATGCTACAGGAGCCCCGACCGAGCACTGAGTGTATAAATGAAGACACTTTTCAGAAACTGGACATTTCTGTTTGTAAATGTAGTTTTTGATTCATCCCCCAAATAATCTAATCATTAGATATCAGCCATGATCATCCAAATTAATAAAGAAAAAGCTACAGAATATATGAAACTTTACCTTTTTAAATGAAATTAGAGGAAAAAAGATAAAAATATTCTCATGTTTTGAGATGCACTAGCACATCAACGTCCTTCTGAGCCAGTAAAGCCACTCTGCAAAGTTGGTTTTTAAAGAATTTTGCCGGATTTTGCCGACTTTGGATCAAAATAAGGTTTTGGAAGTTTTCCCTTCAGGACCAACGTTGCTGCTCCAGGTTCTCACAGACTGAATGAAGGTTTCTCTGAGTGTCACGGCTCTCTCCTGTTAGCTCCGTCTTTGCTACGATGGCCGTGACCCGGGGAACACAGCTGATTTGGGAGAAAAGGGGGGATGCGCACTATACTTAGTGTTGCTCTATGAGTGCCATGTGTCATCCCTCTGATGTCACTGGCTTCAAAGACCCAGTGTAAGATGAACATGGATCATCTGGAGCAGCAAATCATACAAAGCTCTTCCAGAAGAGTCCAAATATAAAAATCTGAAGCTGCAAATGAACCAAATAGAACCACTTAAATACGAAGACAAATATCCAACAGCTAATACGAGCTCTTTCCACACATGCATCCTGGTCTCAGCCTATTTGTGCCCTTCTCCCGGTGAGATTAATAATATTCACAATGCAATAATAACAGAGGAGCTGCTCCATTAAGTGACAGTGTTAGCAGAGGCACAAAGCTGCTGTCATCACCTGCCATCCACCACTGCACCTCCACCTCACTCTGCCCGCTCCCCACATCCATTACACCTCATTAATACAGAGGTGGGAAAACAGGGAGAGAGATAAACGTAACGTAGTGATGCGTTATAAGCAGGAACTACGGCTGAATGATCCGAGCAGCTCAGCGTGAGGTAAACTGTCTCCGATTGAGACCGAGCTCACAGCTTCCCCCATTTTATCGACGTTTTTTTGACCACATTTTACAAAATAACCATCATGCTGATTTCAGTAAGACTTTAAACCAGCAGTGAGACCTTAAATTCATGAGGGGAATGTTTACGGGGTCACAGAGGGAAGCTGAAGGCTGTTTCCTGCAGATTTCTATACAATCAGACTTCTTTTTGAAAGCCCCCTGCTGGCCATTGCAAAGAATGCCCTTTTAAAGGCTTTTTGGAGCTGGCTGTAACCCACGTCTGTCTTTTATATACAGCTATTTGTTGAAAATGGATTGTTCCAGGAAAGTTTCAGAACAGGGGAGCCATGACGGTAGAGGCTCTGGGCACCAATTCGGGCACCAGGACATAAAAAACTGCAGGTACAGAATTTTCAGGTAAATCTCATATAAAACTACATCTAAAGTTTATTGATTTTGCCACAAATTAACATTTTAAAAGCCCCACAAGTTATATTTCTAATAGGCATGTGCAATTTTTACAGCGGTCTCAAATGTCCCGTCCCAAGGTCGGAGAGACTCGGCAACGGCAGCTGGTGGTCTACGCCCCTCCACAGCATGAGAAACTTACAGGAGAAATGACTGATTACTGCCCCCTGAGATATGTTCAGTATTTATGGTATTATTTTTTATTTATCTGAAAAAGAAAAGCCACATCCTGGCCCCTACCAGCACAAGCAGAATGAAACCCTCAGAGAGGCGCTGCGTAAGCAGGTCACATAGTTTACCAGCAGAAACTGAACACAGCTCAGATTAATGCTGGAAAGACATAATTAAGAGAAAGCATCCTCGCTCTGTCTGCTGGGTGTCAGGTCTTGTTTACCTCTGCTAGTTTCTTTTCAGCTTGATGTGAGCGCACAGAATGTGTTATGTTATGATTCACACATGAAGCCCATCTAAAACAAACATCAGGTGGCCGTAGGCACAGTTCAATGCTGCAATCACTCTCCTCACCATACTGAGGAGATTTAGAAAGAAGGGAGCTCCCTACATCTGTGCAGCTCATCTCTGAAGATGGCAGCCCCCCTACAGCAGCCCCCACACCTGAACATCTGCTACTCCTGCTTCACCACAATATTATTCAAAGAGATCATATACAGTACCAGTACTGTATATATGCATAAATTAAACGTGTCATAGGTGGATTTGAAATATGTTCCAGAAACCTTTTTAGAATAATTAAAGCAGACTCAGCGGTTTATGACACCAACTATCACCCACCACCTATAATGCATTGTTCCAGGCTATTTAAACACCATTCACACCTCACCCAGTGTGACCTTAACAACACTATGATAGGGTGGGGCAGTGACTCACAAACATCCTGCTAGGACCGCCTCCAAAGTCCCAGCCCCTCCAGAGGCTAAATACCCGGGACGTCGCTCCATCAGCTTTGAGAGCTGAAGATCAGATGGGAAACGTCAAAGAGTCCAAAATGAGGTCCAGTCGCCTTTGACCCAAGTTTTTTGTGATATTTTTCCTTACATGCCTGTTCCTATTCTGAAGATCAAAAAAAGATCACATCTGCAAGCTGCTTTGCAGCCCACCTGCACCCAGCGTTCCAACTGCATCTGACTTCATTAAAGTCGTACGTTGCACTTGCTCTATTCTGTGTTGGGGCGTATACACATGGAAGGAAGGGGGGAGGTCCCAGAACAGAGCCACGACGGGGAGTTTAAATGAATTTACACAGAAATAATCTTTTGACTACAATAATACTCAGTCTGCAAAAGCAACAGGGTCTGAATATTTTAGGTCTGAATGCTGTGCTAGTTTTTCTCAAACAGAAAAATCTATATTAGAAACAGAATTTTGTGAAACAGTCTACCCCATTGTTGAGTTAAAAAATGAAATCAGATAAAGTAGCAGCTGTAAAATGAATGCAGAGACCCAGACAGCCTGAGGGCTCTCTGCAGTTATTGATGGAAATTACAGCCTAATCTGTCTCAGCCGCTGCTTCTGCTTCTACTACAACATGCAGTAAATTTCCACATGAAATCAGCAGCCTTTTAGCAACATGGTAAAAGTGGGCTATTAATTTAATAATAAAGCAGCAATAAGTCAGTAATTACCAAAGTAATAACCAGTAAGTGCTTGGTATTAACAGTGGCTACATGTAAATATGGTCAACTGAACTTTAAGGGCAACAATGGGTTAGACTCAAAAAGTAATAATGGAGAAACTCATTTATAAGTAGCAAAATCATTAATAGTATAACAATACTTATATATCATTATAAAGATGGTAACATCGAGGTCTTCCCAGGCCAGCCATTCTCCTCAGTGTGTCCTGGGTCTGCCAGCTGGACATGTCCAGATGTGGTTACTCCACCCTTTTCCAGCTGAGAACCATGGCCTCAGATGTGGAGGTGCTGATTGTCCATCCCAGCTGCCCCGAAACCACCGATTCCTGCCTCCTCCACCAAATGGCTGCACCTAGAAGTTCTGTCCATATGAACAGAAGCGGTGACAAAAGGGCAGCTCTGACCTAGTCCAGACCCCACCGGGCCCTCACTACAGTTGAGGCATGAGCGGCTCTCCAGAGGAAGCCCCATGGGACGCAATCAAATCTCTTCTCCAATCAAAAGTCAGTGTAGGCTGGTTGTGCAAACCCACGCAGACACTCAAGTACCTCAAGAGGATAAAGAGCTGGTCCAGTTTTGCCTGACCATGAAAACTGCCCTGTTCCTCCTGAATCCGAGCTTTGGTTAACGGACAGATTCCTCTCCAGCACCCCCGTGGAGGACCTTCCCAGGGAGGCTGAGAAGGTGATCCTGCCTGCCCAAACCGGCTGGTTCAAACTAATAATGCAGCGATTACATGTTAACGCAGTGACTTCTTACTTGGAAACAACTGTGGTCGTTTCTGTAGAATAATTATAGAGTAAATCAGAGCTGCAAAATGCTAAACTACCTCTTTCTATTTAATGTCATGGTAATAGTAGATTATGCTTTCAAATAAGTATAACTTACTAGTCTGGAGAACTCTTGGTGATGCTCTTAATCACTCTGTGAACATTCAGGAGTGTTGCAGCATTTATGGTCCTCCTCCTCCCTCAATAAAGTTTTGTTCTGTAATCCTGCAGGACCCGATAAACCTCTCACAGGTGAAACTGCGACATGCTCGGCTGGCAGCAGCAGAAATAAGGTGTCAGTCAGGACAGCTAAAGGCTGAGACTCCTGTCACTGCTTGAAACGAGCAAACCTGAAACACTGCAGACAAACCTGCAGGTCCCGACTGTCTGGCCCCCTCCTTCACCTGTCAGGCAGCAGCGATGAAAAAGCTGAGCTGCAGACACTTTAATTAGACGAGTAGCAGACATCTATTTAAATAGATGCAGGGTTCACCACCCGAGTGGTGACTGATGCCATCATATCAGGATTCAAATGCTTCCTCTTCTCTGTTTTACATAATATCTCATGTTTTTTTTTGTTTTTTTTGGGGGGGTCACGACTTTTAAATACTTGAACTAAACTACTAAAAAGAAAGTGATCATTTAATGATGGAGAATGTGTGGAAATATTTTTGTGGTTTTGTGAGATTTTAGGGTTATTTGTATTGGAAATGTGCTGACTGGACTCAAAAAAATGAAGCTGACATTTGTTACAAATGTGACTAACTGCTAGTAAAATAACAAAAAACTAAGAAACTCCAAAGATTCCTGAATGGAAAAAAATAACTGGGAAAACGAGTGAAATGGGAGAGCCGGCCGTCTCCCCGAGACTTGAAAGCACGACATTTAGAAATAGTGGAGACCAAAGAGCCTTCATCCTCTGTGCATGAATGAGCGTCAGGCTCCTCCACACTCTGAGTAATCTGATTTCACCAATATTAAAAACAATCCTGATGTTTAAAATTCTTTTTCCAGTGACCGTTGACTCTCTGAAAGTGGGGGACTGTGTACAATAATGGGTGTCATCAGTAAATAGTTAATGCAAATTTTTAGTAAAATCCTTTGATCTAAGGCTGAAAGTCTGCGCTTCAATCACATCTTTGTTGATCTGGTGCTGCAAAATCACAAAAATCTGCTGTGTGTCTGTTTACTGGTGCAGCTCTCCACCCCTTGGTCCAAATATGCTCACTTCTGGCTCCCAAACAGGCTAGCAGTTTTTCAGCAGACAAAATGTTAACAGTGAAGCTCTCGAATGTCCAAAACCCACAGGTGCTTTATACTGTCTGTATCTGCCTTAGTTTTAACAGCAGCTGACAGCATGTAACACACACCTACCACCACATGGTGGCGGCAATGCACCCGTCTACCGTTAAATAAGGAAAAAAGAAGTAGACTCCTATGCGGTGAAGTGACCGGTGCCACAGTGTGCTGCTGTATAACGAGCTGAGAGGAAAACAATGGCACAGTTTAATAATGTGCCTGCTGCTTGAAGGATACTCCCTTCTTTGCTTGTTTCTTGCATACTTTCCATCCCTGGAAGGGCAGCAGCTACACGGCGAAACAGCTGAAAGAAAGGGACAGAGTGCAGACAGGGTCACACAACACTTAAGTTTCTAATCTCAACACAATCCCCATTCAAATTAGGGTCAAAATCAAACAAGACAACAGAAATTACACAGCGGTGAACTGAAAATGTGAGATGGGTCAACCTTTAAAAAGTTCCCACCGGACCCCCATCAGAAACACAAACATGAGTACAAGTCAGTCCCTCTCAGTACACAGCTGTGGACTGAAATTGTGCTTTTTACTTTGCGTGGTTTTGGCTTTAGACTGTGACTGGAAGTGTGTGACGGATGAACAGCTTTTTCACGCGGACACCTCTGAAGGTAACAAATTTGGACCCCTCTCTTTATGAGGCCTGAAAGGTGGAGAAATATTCATAGCATGAAGGTGAAACTGTTCATGGCTTCATTAAAGACATTAAAATTATGGCACATAAAAAAGTCGGCTGATTGTGAAAGGGTCAGGGTGGAGGACTGATTGATTTTTCATGGACTGAATATGAAATATGAAAATGATTCTCCTCCGTGAATCGCCACCTTATCGTGGTGGAGGGGTTTGTGTGTCCCAGTGATCCCAGGAGCTATGTTGTCCGGGGACTTGTCCCCCTGGTAGGGTCACCCATGGCAAATTGGTCCTGGGTGAGGGTCCAGACAAAGAGCGGTTCAGAAGACCCCTATGTCTATAAAAGCAAGGGAA
>JASGAU010361373.1:0-41846 GCA_030220045.1 Australoheros facetus
CTTGGATTCAGGAGACAGACACCCTCTCTATTTTTAAGATTAGGCTTAAAACTTTCCTTTATGATAAAACTTATAGTTAGGGCTGGATCAGGTGACCCTGCGCCATCCCTCAGTTATGCTGCAATAGACCTAGGCTGCTGGGGCTGGGGGTGTTGTGTCCCATGATGCACTGGGTGTTTATTTTCATTTATCTCTTTTCGCTCTGTTTATGCCTCACTTAGCATTTAATCATTAGTTATTATTAATCTCTGGCTCTCTTTTGTCCTGTCTCTCTCCCCTCAGCCTCGACCTGTCACAGCAGATGACTGCCCCTCCCTGAGCCTGGTTCTGCTGGAGGTTTCTTCCTGTTAAAAGGGAGTTTTTCCTTCCCACTGTCACCAAGTGCTGCTCATAGGTGTTTGTTTGGGCTATTGTGTTATCTCTGTAATTATTGTAGGGTCTTTACCTTAAAATATAAAGCGCCTTGAAGCGACTGTTTGTTGTGATTTGTGCTGTATAAATAAAATTCAATTGAACTGAAAAATAAACAGTTCATGTTTTTAATAAACATAATTTAATTAAATAAACTTCTGGATTTTATTATATTTAAACTACATTTTCTGTGTGGTCTCCCTTTTTTGTCTGAGCTTTGAGTCAGTTCATGACAAAATGTGCTTGATAACCACTTGATAAACTGACTTGATTGATGCTGGACATTTCTGGGTGCTTAGACAAGACAATGAACCCCAAATGTCCTGTGTAGGTGTGTGAATGGGTGAACAAGAAAGAGACTGTAAAGTGATTTGAAGAACCTAGTTATAATTAAAGGCAAAATGTACGTGGAGACATTTACCGTCTTATTTTTTATTGCATCTGCATTTCCAAATACCAACGGACGCATACTAAATCTGTCTTTCCCTATCCAGGTTGCCCACTAGGGTTGACAGTTCACTTCCCAGAGCCTCAACATCCCACGCTGGTGCTGGCAGGACTACATTTCATAGTATGCACATAACCTCATTTAGCAGGAGCTGCATCATAAAAAAAAACAAATAGGCGCAAAAAGAGAATCAGCTAAATGCAACAGCAAGACCAAACCAAGCTGCTACAATACACAATCAGGCAGATGAGGAAATAAAGTGAAATCGTATTCCTACCAATTTGAAGTTCATTCGGCATCTCTCCATTGTCAAACTCTAGTAAAATGTCCTCTGTATCATTTCCAGTGTCATGATAGATATTCATCAATGCAAATTCACTCAGTTCTTTGTCAGTCATGATATTCTTGAGATATGTATTTAAGTGTCATGAACAGCTGAAGGAGCGCTCAGTCCTGACAGTAGATATGGGAATGATTAGGGGAGTGGCAGATGTGCACATTACAATGCTAGCAGCACTTTTTATCAACAGTCTTTATTTTGCTTAAGATAACTATGTTCAGTTTTCAAAAGCCTAAAAATGAAGAGTTGTTTTTGTATATTAATTTCTCAGCTATTTATTTGCTTGCTATAACAAATCAATCCATTTTATTTCATCCATCCATCCATCCATCCATCCATCCATCCATCCATCCATCCATCCATCCATATCCAATTCAGGGTCACAGGGGTGCTGGAGTCTATCCCAGCTATCATAGCGCAAGACGCAGGTTGGCTGTCTTTCTGTGATAGACACGCTCACAGTCTACACCTACAGCCAATTGAGAATCACTAGTAAACACGCAGGTCTTTGGACAGCGAAAGGAAGCCAGAGAAAACTAAAAAACAAAACAAAAACCACAGCCTTCTTGCTGTGAGGCGACCATGCCCTTACTGACACACAAGATAAGTGAAATCCAACACTACCACAGTGGTAATTAAGTGCTAGAGGTGTTGACCATGCAGTTACCCACACTAACACCAATTATTGGTGTTCAAATGTGTGCTATAACAGAGGATGCAGACAAAAATGTATCCCAGGCACATTAATCAATGTAAGAACACAAAGATCAGCTCTGCTACTGTCAAAAAAATGCACACAAGATAACGATAAGGTCTCCTGATGACAGGTCTGTGAATGGCTGAATGGCCATTTGTAGATTAAAAAGCACCACATACAGTCAAAGGTTTGGACACACTCACAACGAGTGTGTCCAAACTTTTGACTGGTACAGTAAGTACAGACCATTTACCACCTGCTCTTTTGTTACATTTGCATTTCCAAACACAAATGTACGCACAAATTTATACATATAAAATATATGCCTTTGGTCACTGAGATCACTTTCGTTTTTGCTTGTGTATACCTTGTGTTAATGTGTCTCTGGAAGATAAGACGCCTCTGTAAAAACACAAGCACTCCTGAGGGCCCTGTCTCACCTTATCTAAATGGAAGCCTCTACAGTATATGTCTGTGCTTTTTCATGGCTGTTTCTTTTTAACACACTCATAAAATAACATATGATATCTCTCCCAGAAGACATTTTCTCCAAATGAACAGTGACAGCTGAGAGACTCAGTCATGCTAATAAATGTGAAGGAGATGAATAGCTGATTTTTGCTGCTGCTCCTCTGTTAGGAGAGAAAATGATGAGAATGAAATTAGGGCCGTATGAGTTGATGCTGTTGCGGGCCAGCTGCAGCACTGCTCAGATTATGTAAATGTGTTTAATGCCCTATCCTCCAAATAAATAGTTGCCACCAATATTTTTCCCAACTCATGTTGAGTTGTGCTCAGATCTCCACTTTACTCCGTAGACTCCCGCGAAGTGCAGTGAAGGAGATTTTCCCTGTAGCATTTTGAAAAATGAGAAACATTGTCTCGAATAGCATAATGGCTATAAACACAGGCCTTCTACTGGAGTTCTGCTGAACACATTAACTGCTTCATGAATGAGCTGACTTTATTTGGACCCTATTAGGCGCGTCAGTGGAATGATTTAGATGGAGAGAAACTCTTAGTAGCGTAATGAGATCCTCATACAATGGCCTGCTTTGCATCTCAACTGTCCAAGTCTATGTTAAATATGGAGGCCCTCGTCACAAAATGAGATCTAATTGCTGTAGATTTATTTGTAATATTTTAAGCTTTTATGTGAGACATTTCCAGGCTCTGTATTATTTTGTGTAACAGGGTAAAAATGTCAAAAATAGAGTGCTTTTAGAGCATTTAATGAATTATGAAAAATAAGGCGCAGGGTGAAACTGGAAGATTACTGTGTGTTTTACAGTGGATGGCATGTAAAATAAGCTTTGGCACCAGGAGTGTGTGGTACGGCACAAGAAAAGAGGCTTCCTTCAAGGTATAATGGGAATCACTTGACAGCAATGTGTCATTGAGCAAATTGCTAATACTCAACATGTTCATTGACATTTCAAGTTGCTAATTGTGCATTTTTCCACCTTTTTGCTGCATTCTGTGTCTGGTACAGCTGTATTTTTACTTTTTTACAGTAAAACGCTTTTTTTTTAAAAGTATGATTTACCAAAAAGACGTATGTGTAAGTTCTCAGTCATCCAGGTCATTGTAATCTCTGGAGCTTGAAAAAAAAAGGGCAACTGGACTTCTTTTTGTTTCTTGAAGACTTTTCACCTCTCATCCAAAAGGCTTCTTCGGTTCTCAAACCAAAAGGTGGAGAGAAACCCCAGTGGGTGTGGTCCACTGGGGTTGGTTGTTACACATTATTGTTCATGTGCATAATCACATGTGCCAAGATGTGAAAGGAGGCGTGTGTCAATCCAGTCGCCCGTTTTTTCAGGGTCCAGAGACTTTACCGAAAAGAGACAATTTTGTAAATAAAAAGTGCACATTAGACAGAATGCAATAAAAATGATCACTGGTCTGGTCTCAGTGGTTTGAGTTGCTTTGGTTTTTGGATTCATGCTCATTCTTTAGTTTTTTCTTTTTTGCTTCACTTTTTTCCAGTGTACTTTGACTCTTATGTCCCAGTCACACAGACCTAGACACCAGTTGGCAACCATCCGTCGCAAGGAGAAAAAAAAGAGTAATATCCGACTGGTTTGTGAATGGTTACTGAACATTTTTGGCAATCACTATGAAATCGATTGCTAAAGCTGCATTCATGCAGGTCTAGAGATGGATCAGTGACCCCTCGGCAACCACCAGTATGTATTTCGCATATGGTTGATGAAGGTTGCTGGCAGTCACTAGCACGAACATGGTCGCTAGCAGAGTGGCACGTTTGCTGTGTTTTCAGAAGTAAAAATATGGGTCACTACTCTGTCAGTGACTTTGTGGTAAAACAGTTCAATAATAGTTCTTCAAGAATGAAGAAAATAAGTGCATAATATCACCAACAGTTTCCAAATAATACAAAGAGATTACAGCGTACGGGAGATGAGGCTGAATACCAAAAGTAAATAGCAGCAATCTATGAGCCCTAAGGAGTCACTGCCTTAAAAACAGACACAGGCATGTAGTGGAAATCACTGCATGGGGACCAATGACACTTCTGCAAAGCATTGTCATTAAACACAGTTTGCGGCTACATCCACAAATGCAAGTTTAAATTCTACCATGCAAAGAAAAATACAAGATCTAGAAATACTGCTATCTTCTCTGGTGCATTTAAAATGGGCTGAAGTGAAGTAGAAAACTGTCCTTTTGTCTGACAAACCACAATTTGGAATTCTGTTTGGAAATAAACTCATGAAATACCTCCATGCAATCTAACTCTGAGACTTTATTGCTGGTAGAAAAGACTGTTTTATGTGACGCAGACAGAGAAAATGTGGTCTCTTGCGCACACTGCTGCTCGCTACAGAGGAAGGAATATGGGAAAATTGAAAGTGACAACAGCCTCCTTGACAGAAAGCATGCTGGTTATGACTTCATAGTGTATTGCCTCAGTGTGCTATTGCCACAGAGTCTCGGTTCAGCAGTGTTGGTGTGACATGTAGTAAGCATTCTGTGTTAACATTTTTAGCATGGTTATTTTAATTATATATCAGTTTAAATTATTAAAGCTTGAAGCACCTCGCAGTAGCGACCTTTTTAAACTTCATGCTACTGAGATGCAGGACTGCTGAAGACACATTTAAAGCAGGGGGATGATGAGAAAAAAGCCATTTTGTAAAGCACAGACATCTACTACCTAATAGTGGAAGAATGAAATTCGTGGATATGATCGAACAAATCTTTTAAAGCAGAACCTTATATTTTAAACCTTCTTTAAAGTTTGAGGGGCGATTGGCTGTAGGGATTATCATCCTGTGAAACGTAATGGCTGCATTTCACTTCTGATTCAGGTTAGAAGCAAGTAAGCCATTCACTATTAGCTGTAGGTGTCCTTACAACTGTTTTGTAGTTGTCTAGAAAAATAGATGTTTGTCATTACAATAAGTAGCCACAGGGAAAAGTTAGCAGCACAGTGGGGTCAGGCAGGCAGGCAAAGATCCCAAGCATACCAAAAAAAAATCTATAACAAGATGGCTGAAAATCAAGGTGCTGCAATGAAGCAGTCAACGTCCAGGCCTCAGCCTGATTGAAATGCGGTGGTGGGATCTTATGAGAGCTGTGCATAAATGAATGCCTGCAGACCTCAATGAACTGAAGCAACTTCGTAAAGAAGGGTGGGCCAAAATTCCTCCACAATGATGTGAGAAGCTGATAAAGTCTTACAGAAAATGATTAAGTTATTGCCGCTAAAGGGGGTCTACAGGCTATTGAATCATGGGATACAATTAGTTTTTCACCAAGTAAACTCTGTTTTTCACAGGACTGCAAGTGCTGTGGCAGCCAATGAACAGAGCGACAATTTGGATGGATAGTAGTTGAACTACTAGGCACCTTGTGTTAATTAGTCACAGTCCTGGTTATGGTTATGCTTGCTTGCTGTCCATCTGCAGCTTGTTAGCTAAGTTCATAATAGGAAAACCACATAACATAGTAGATTCTAAACTGATTTCTTACAATTGAAAACCATACCTGGTAGGTTCTGGTTAGTATTTCGGTCTGTATCACTGAAGTCAACATAGCATTGTTAATACATTGCTAAAACAAGTATTGATAGCTGGATGGCAGAAAGTGGGGAGAGAACGGAAAGATGAAATGCATCAGTCGACTTTTGGGCTTGATTGCTAATTTCAGGTGATATGTCTGTTTTAGGCAATATGACCTGATATGACAATATGACAAATCCATTTAGGAAATTATGGTTCTTATTAGTGTCAGAAACAAGGATTATACAGCATATGCTCAATGGCTAAAAACTTGTCAATCACAAGCCGTTAGCCAATGAGCTGCACCTTACTATCAGGTGGGCTTTCAAATAACTAAGATGAAAATGGTGAAAATGCTCAGCTTGAAGTTTTTTAACGGCACTTTATTACTACATTGACATTTTACAGCATACACCAACTTGAGCATGCATCAGTGACTACTGACATCACACTGATGTCATGTCAGAAATGGAATTAATAGTATGAAGGTGATGGTGTGGGTATGCAAAGCAGCTTACAGAGGCAGAAGCAGCTACGTGTAGGCTGAATCAGCTTCAACAGTATGCCCTGTATGAGGTTTTCCAAAAGGGTACACAGAAAGGTATCAGATTTCTGCAAGGACTGATGGCTGAGATCAACTACATGGCATCCTAATGCTATGCTCAATTAGATACCAGTGGAGTTTGCATCTCCACTAATAGTTATTGTTAGTGCTCTTTGACTATCTGTTACAAAAAAGATCTGTTATGCCAAAGGTTGGCACCTTCAAGCAGGTCAACAAATCATATTTTGTGCAGGAAATGCACTTTTACTTGACAGATAGTACGAGTGTCCAAACATTTGACTGGTACTGTAAGTGATTAGCACAGATTTAATTTGTCAGCTTTGAAAGGAAGTAATGTGGGCAGCATCAGGTATTAACTTTAATCATTATGGCTAGCATGATGGTAATGATAGCACTCTACTTTATATAGCCTAGAGTGAGGTCAGAGTAAACCATGTGCAAAATGAACTAGGCTAGATGAGACTAGACTTGTAATGAAAAGGCCAGTCTGACCTTATCTTAGGTTTAATCTGCAAATGCTTCAGCGCTCCCAATAAGACTAAAATAAAAGTAGATGCCTTTTCACACTTTTGCACCTTAAACAGTTTCTTTGCTCAACTTAATTTGTTCCAATTCTGCAAGGAGAAATTATAATGACATGAGTGTCAGGGTAATAGAAAAAAGTCTCCTTTTAAAACAATTAGGAATGACATCATTGGAGACCCCCAAGACCTAATTAGCAAAATTAGGTCTTGGGGTATTTTAAACTGCTGTCAGGATAAAGCTAAACACAAACTAATTAAAAGCTCTGCTCTGGTCTAGAGATGAAGAAATGTAACCTGTTTTAGCTCTCCGTTGACAATATTGATGTTTCCATATATTGGTAAAGACAGAATGAGCTTAAGCACAGCAGTAGACAGAAATCTAGAAAAGGGAAAAACAAAACACCAGATTTTGAAACAGTCCTCTCCTCTGTTCTCAACTGGTTTACCCAAGGCACAACCAGAACCAAATGCTTCATATACATTCACATTTGCTAAGGTCAGCACTGACTTGTGGTTTCAGTCAGGATTCACTGATCTTTCAGGTGAATGCGTCCTGCTTGACCCATTGTGCCACCACCTTTTACTTCATTCCTATACTTCTTCGTATTATGTCATATTAGTTCCCGATCTGATTTTTGGATTGGATATTGGTCTAATCCTTACCCACAAAGCTATATTGGTTGTCAGTGATGGCAGGTCATCAATCTTATTCCATGTTGTTTTATGTTTACTACACTGCAGGTCAGCAGTGGTGCATCATTTTCTGAGTTAACGCCACTGTGGTCAAGATAGTTGGTACAACTGAAAAGCCCTGATGATCCTTTCCCTGGCAACTCGTCCCTGACAAGATTTTTGTTTTCCCTTCACTTGTCTCTTGTCAGCTCCACAAGGGGAAGCTGGATTGTTACATACCTAGTTTATACTACTCACCTAATGTGGCCTGAAAAGATCTGAGATTAGCCAAAGTCTCCTGTCAGAGTCTAGATTTTCTAAAGCCTGAAAACATAGCCCAGATTAGTTGCAGTAGCTTAGTTCCCTTTCAGACCACTTGAATTACAATATGGTAAAATGTTATTATGGTTTCCAAAAATTGTCCTATTACCAGAGGTGAGTTGTTTTTTTGTTTTTTTTTGCAGTTACATCTCCATACAGTCTCCATTTTGCTCCTGCTCTGTGCATTTCAAATAATCATCTCTGTATCCGACTAGCCCACCTGTGGATTCATGAAAATCTTCTTATTTCTCCACTTATTTCTTGGTTTAATATCTCATCCATCTTCAGCATCTGTCACTTACAGTTTAGCCATCATCCAACATTCCTTCCCCAAGGAACGAGAGTGGAAAGATAGGAAGGGGCTATGTTTCTTCCTCAGGGTTCCACAAACACAGGACATAGCTGTTCACAGAAACAGACGACCTGTGATGTCAAAATTATATCCATTTGGTCATCCTTTAGCCAAAATGAAGACATCTGTATGCAGGACTGACAGACCACATTTTTTTTTTAACTTGCTGGTGCAGTAACGTATTTAGGAATGTCCACCTAACTCTGACGACTCAATCGCAGCGTGCCGGCTCTGCTTCATTGCCTCATCTCATATCTCATCCCAACCAGCCCTTCCACTGCTTTTTTTCCTCCCTCTGCTAGTTTTCTCATTACATTCCTGGCACTCCCAAGGAAATAATACAGAGCTTTACTATTGGTCTCCGTGGAAAAATGCATCTCCTTTCATCTAGCCCCATGTGTGTGTGTGTGTGTGTGTGTGTGTGTGTGTGTGTGTGCATAGATTCCATATACAGTACCTATCCTATGAAAATGTGCATGCAGCCCCCCACCACCACCACCACTCTTCAGGTTCTTTAAATAGGCTATTTTCTCCTCTAATGTTGTTTCCCCTTTTCTCTTCTTTTGTATTGATTGGACAAGCTCACCGGATCAATAGATTGCTGTAGATCAGAGCGACTGCTGCTCAGGCAGGCTACCATCTACCAACGTTCAACACGCTCGCCCTATGAACCGCTCAGAAAGGCTCTCATTTCTGTGTCAAGGTTATGAAATAAAGGGCTGATAAAAGCTGACGCTGAGGCTTGTTTGTTTTGACCGATGAATAGGTTAACTGCTCCGGCATTGTAGCAAGCCTTCTGCGAGCACTCTGGGTCTCACCTCATTTTGGAGCAAATTACCTTGAATCTATGGTCTCTTTATTGCACTCACAAATCCTGAAAGTTGTTAGTGCCACAGGGCTGAGGAACATGGGGGAAGATTTTATACTAATGGCCCCATGATGCTTGTGTTTTTTTTTTTATTCAGTTGATATATCGAACCATCAATCATTGTGCTGGACTATTAAACCAGAAGTCTGTTCCCACTATCATTTAACTTGCTTTTTCGTTTTCTTCCCCTATTTTGACACTTGGCTGACACTGCAGTATAGGCAGGGCTTTCAAGTTGAGTAAAAAGTCTTAACTTTTATTTCTAAACTCACCCTATATGTATCAGCAAATTGTTTTGGTATGTCACACAGCTGTATTTTAGTCACAGTTTAGTCACCTATTAAACTGTGACTACATGTACATCACTACTCAGTAGGGTATGATTTAAAAAAGGCCCCCAGGGCACTGGCAAAACTTTAACTATTTTCTCTGCTCTGCCTTTTTTTCTTCAGTATCTTTCCTGTCTTGGCATTCCCACCTGCCCTGCATTCCTGGCTGTCAAATCGCATGAGGGATGTTCAATGTAAAAATAGTGTGCATCATTTGACAATGGTTTCTAGGTTGAATGAAAGACCATCCATCCATCCATCCATCCATCCATCCATCCATCCATCCATCCATCCATCCATCCATCCATCCATTTTCTACTGCTTATCTGAGTCTGTGTCACTCCAGCAGCAGTCTAAGCAGAGATGCACAGACCTCCCTCTCCCTAGCCACCTCCTACAGCTCTTCTGGAAGGACACTGAGGTATTCCCAAGCCAGCTGAATGCCTCTGGGTCTGCCCCTCGGCCTCCTCCTGGTAGGACATGCCAGTAAAACCTCTCCTAGAAGGCACCCGGGAGGTATCCTGGTCACACGCAGGAACCCCCTCAACTGGCTCCAGTACCCTGGCACAGACCATCCCAGGGAGGCTGAGGGGCGTGATCCCCCTAAAGTTGGAACACACTCTGCGGCCCTTTCTTGAAGAGAAGAACCACCGCCCCAGTTTGCCAAGACACTTCTATAGAATGTTGCAGAGGTGTGGAAGCCCCACAATATCCAGAGCCTTGAGAAACTCAGGGCTAATCTCATCCACCCCAGAAGCCCTGCCACCAAGGAGTTACTTAACTACCTCGGTGACCTCAACCCCCAGTGATGAGTGAATCATCCCCCTTGTCCCCAGACTCTGCTTCCACTACAAAAGGCATGTCAGTGGGATTGAGGAGATCCTTGAAGTATTCCTTCCACCACCCAACTATGTCCTCAGCAGAGGTCTCCAGAGTCCTGTCCCCACTACGGTGTGGAGAGGAAGCTGCTTCCCATTCCTGAGTTGTCTGACGGTTTGCCAAAATCACTTTGAAGCCAACTAAAAGTCTTGCTCCATGGTCTCACATCTGAGTTTTTACCTTGGCTACTGTCAGAGCTTCACTCTGTTGGCCTATGGGTACCTATCAGCTGCCCACAGGTGAAACAAGCACAATAGGAAGATCTTATGTATTGGGTCCTCTGCCAGATGCTCTCAGAGCACATGTCCAGCATTCATCCCTGCCACTGCCAGGTGGTCGTCCTGGTGCCACATGCACTTATGAGCACCCTTATGTTCAAACATGGTGTTTGTTATGGACAAACTGTTGGTAGCACAGAAGTCCAACAACAACAAAAAAGTCCCCCAGCAAGACAAGGGAGTCACTATGGGATTCCTTCCAGCACCTTGCTCAAAGACCCCGAGAAAGCTGCATACTCTGAATGGTCGTTTGGTGGGTAAGAGCAGACAATCGTTAGGATCCATTGCCTGACTTGAAGGCGCAGGGAGGCAACACTGTAATCCACTGAAGAAAATCCCAATGTGCAGGCCAAACCAGGGGGATACAAGTATACCCACCCCTTCTCAATGCCTCTCATTGTGGGCAACTCAAAAACAGAGTCTAACCTCTCTCCAGGAGGCTGGTTCCAGAGCCCAAGCTTCTTGAGGCAACTGTTTGTTGTGATTTGGTCCTACATAAATAAAATTGAACTGAATTGAATTGCACTGAGGTGAGCCAGAGTATATCTATTTGGTACCTTTCAGCCTCAAGCACAGTACCTCAACAAGGGGCAGCGCCAGGCAATCAGGAGCTAGCTAGAACCTGCTTCAGGCTGCCTACAGTCGATGCGCCTATGTTTTGGGACCCACCTTCACCCCAGTGACATTCTGTATCTGACTTAACCAGTGTTATGTCTATTGCCATTAAGGCCTGCTCTAGTCTGTGGTGGGGTCTATCTGCTGCCTTGTCTACCTCTGGCTTTCCACTTTGGCATCTAGAAGGGTGTTTTGAAAGGTCCCAGAACACGGCCATGCTGCCAAACACATGCTGGAAACTAGTGGCACTTACCAGCCACTAGTACTGGGTTGCTCTCCTGCATACCTTGGTTGCATGGGGTTATTGTTCCTGTCCTATCAATTTGAAGCAGTCTGCACATTCTGACCTCTGACATCACTAAGGCATTTTTGCTCAGAGAACTGCCACTTATTGGATATTTTCTCTTTTCCCCTGTAAACCCTTGAGATGGTTAGGTGGGAAAATCCCAGCAGAGCAACACTTTCAGAAATATGTGGCTGGTGAGTGTAAATGAACCAGTCTTCTTTTGACTATAACTGCCTGAACTTAGCTCTGGGTTTTGCCCTGGGCATGAGTGATATAACAGGGTGTTTAGCGTACCACATATGAAACATTTTGTTATGTTTTGTCCTCACCTTTTCCTACTCACTTCATTAGCTCCCCAGCATCTATACCACTGGTCCATATTGACTCCCTTGCCAGATTCTGTTTGTTTATTTGCCATACCTCTGATCATTAACCTGACCTTTTTCATCTGTTTTTTAAAATCACAGTCACTACCTAAGTCATTGGTGTCTGCTTGTTGAGCTATCATGCATAGAGTTCCTTGTAGTACAGATGCAAATAACTTAAAAATGAGAATCGAGACACATTTAAATTGTGTTAGATTTATGGAAAATTTGGACCTCCTTAAAGGTTACTGGCATTTCCCATTGACTTGCTATGCAGTTCTGCTGTAAACCATCATGCCCTTTAGTAATGCATACACTACATTTCAAAGTAAGTAAACAGCATTCTGGTGGGAATTTTGGGGTACAACAACTGTGTTGCTTTAGATGAGCACATTTGGAAGTAAAATGTGGTATTTGAGAGATTGGCCCAGGCAAATTTAATGTAGGATTTACTTGGGCAAAATATGAGGCAAGGGCAATTTAAATCACACTTAAATCGTGAGTATGGTTCTGTGTTGTTACAAAATTTTCTGAATAAATATTGTTCAAAAAAAAAAAAAATCACATTTAAATCAAAGTTAAGGCAACTGTATTGTTTCCCTCTCTACTTCATGTGAGCTTCATATTTTTCTGGTAGATCATTACTGAAAGTCTTACTTAGGAAGTCTCAACTGTTCCGGCGCCATGTACTCAATTGGTGACCCCCAAAGCCAAATTTAATTAGTCCTCTGACTCTAATCATGCATTTAATTCCATTAAGGCGTTTTGCCAAATGCTCCCAGTCTTGCTGTACTGCCCTTTGTTTTACCTTTCAAACTAGTCAAAGATGCAGTTGATGCAGAATATGGTACAGTCCTCTTACAGCATATTCCTGGGCTACATTGATAGGATGAAGAACCTGATGGGATGGAACCTGGTTCAAATGAGAACAAAATTTTTGGAAAAGAGGTTCTTGTGCTAGTATTACCATTGACGAAAATCTTTGCTCATGTGAGGTGAAGCTTGTCTGTTGAATAATGGTCAGGGGCTCCCATAATCATCATTTAGAGCTTCCCTCTCTTCATTCACCTGCTTTGGCTGGATATTTGTGTTGAAGTTTGCTTCACCAGTAGTCAGCAATTAGTTTGTGTGGAGGTGGGATTATGGTGTGGGGTTGTTTTTCAGGAGTTTGGCCTAATCCCTTAATTCCAATGAAAGGAACTCTTAATGCTTCAGCATACCAAGATATTTTGGACAATTTCAGTTCAATTCAATACAATTCTGTTTTATTTATTTAGTCCCAAATCACAACAGTCGCCTCAAGGCGCTTTATATTGTAAGATAAAGCCCCAGCAATCAGACAGCCCCCAATTAGCAAGCACTTAGTGGCAGCGGGAAGGAAAAACTCCCTTTTAACAGGTAGAAACCTCTGGCAAAACCAGGCTCAGGGAGGTGCAGTCATTTGCTGCGACCGGTTGGGGGTGAGGGGAGGGAGACAGGACAAAAGACACACTGTGGAAGAGAGCCAGAGATTAATAATAACTAATGATTAAATGCAGAGTGGTGTATAAAAACAGAGTGAAAAGAGGCAACTGAAAAAGAATCACTCAGTGCATGATGGATAGACCCCAGCAGCCCAGGCGTATATTAGAGTAACTAAGAGACGGTTCAGGGTCACCTGATCCAGCCCTAACTATAAGCTTGATCATAAAGAAATGTTTTAAGCCTAATCTTAAAAATAGAGAGGGTGTCTGTCTCCCGAATCCAAGTCGGGAGCTGGTTCCACAGAAGAGGGGCCTGAAAGCTGAAGGCTCTGCCTCAAATTCTACTCTAAAGTTTCCCAGGAACCACAAGTAAGCCAGCAGTCTGAGAGCGAAGTGCTCTATTGGGGTGATATGGTACTATGAGGTCTTTGAGATAAGATGGGGCCTGATTATTCAAGACCTTGTATGTGAGAAGAAGAATCTTAAATTGAATTCTGGATTTAACAGGGAGCCAATGAAGAGAAGTCAGTATGGGAGAAATATGCTGTTTTTCTGGTCCCTGTCAGTACTCTAGCTGCAGCATTTTGGATCAGCTGAAGGCTTTTCAGGGAGCTTTTAGGACAGCCTGATAATAATGAATTACAATAATCCCGCCTAGGAGTAATAAATGCATGAATTAGCTTTTCAGCATCACTTTGAGAAAGGATGTTTCTAATTTTAGAAATATTGTGAAAATACAAGAAAGTGGTCCTACATATTTGTTTAATATGTGCATTGAAGGACAAATCCTGGTCAAAAATGACTCCAAGATTCCTCATAGAGGCCAAGGTAAATCCATCCAGAATAACTATCAGGTTAGACACCATGTTTCTAAGATTTTTAGAGCTGAGTACAATAACCTCAGTTTTAGCTGAATGTAGAAGCAGGAAATTAGAGGTCATCAGGCCTTTATGTCTTTAAGACATTCCTGCAGTTTTTAATTGACTAATTGGTTTGTGTCATCTGGCTTCATGGATAGATAAAGCTGAGTATCATCTGCATAGCAATGAAAATGTATGCTCTGCCTTCTAATAACACTGCCTAAGAGAAACATGTATAATATAAATAAAATTGATCCTAGCACAGAACCCTGTGCAACTCCATAATTAACATTAGTATGTGAAGAAGACTCCCAAGTTACAGGAGCAAACTGGAGTCTATTAGATAGTATTCAAACCACTGCAGTGTAGCACCCTTAATACCTGCGGCATGCTCTAATTTCTGTAATTACATATTATGGTCAACAGTATTGAATGCTGCTGCACTAAGGTCTAGTAAAACAAGCACATGAGTTCACTGTCAGAGGCCGTTAGAAGATCATTTGTAGCCTTAACTAATCCTGTTTCTGTACTGTGATGAATTCTGACACCTGATTGAAACTCTTCAAATAAACTATTTATCAAAATTATGCTGCTCGCCTTCTTAACAGAACCCACAAGACAAAGCATATCTCCACTGTCCTGGCTGTATGGTGTATTTCTTATTTTATGGTGTTACCCTTTATTTCATGTGTCATGGTCCCCTGTCCTCCTGGGCCAACTCGCCCTCTCTCCTCTGTCAGTATGTGTGTGTGTGTGTGTGTGTTGTTCTTCTCTCTTCAGGGGAGGGGCCCTGCAGGAAGCTCCGCCCCTCAGGTTACTCATCTGATGTGCCTCTCTGATTACGCACCTGTTTGACATTGGCCTGATGAGGGGCTCCAGTATAAGAAGCTGGCGTTTCCACGCAGTCAACGCCAGATTGTTGCACTGCTCATGGTAACAAGAGCGGCTCAACTAATGTTCTTATGCAGTCGATTACTGCTTCCAAATCTCACCTTTGTCTTTGCCCAGGAGGGCTGTGGAGAGAGTTTGAGGAAAGAGGGGAGAGGAGCACTTTGATCTACTTGTTTTAAATGTTCTTTATAAATAAATTTGAATTGGATTGGATTGGAACCATTCCTCTGCCGATGATCAGTTAGCTGTTTTAATTCAATAAAATTTTTATTTGTATAGTGCCAAATCACAAGGCATCAAGGCGCTTTATATTTTAAGGTAAAGATGATACAGTAATTAAAACAATTTTACAACTACTCTTTCAATAATTTGAGATAAAAGGAAGGTTGAGATTGGGCTGTAATTAGCTAAGACAGCTGGGTCAAGTGATGGCTTTTTAGGTAATGGTTTAATTATTGCCACCTTAAAGGCTTGTGGTATGTAGCCCATTAATAGAGACAGATTAATCATATTTAAGATTGAAGCATTAATTAAAGGTAGGACTTCTTCGAGCAGTCTTGTAGGAATGGGGTCTAATAGGCATGTTGATGGCTTGGAGGAAGTAACTATTGAAGTTAGTTCCGAAAGATCAATTGGAGATAAAGAGTCTAAATAAATATCAGTAGTATTGAAATTAGCTGTACACAATGATATGTCTGTGAGATGGTTATGAATAATTTTTTCTCTAATGGTTCAAATTTTATTCATTTATTTCACGCTCCCAACTTTGTGGGAGCAGTTTGGGGATGGGCCCTTCCTGTGGCCCCCATGACTGCACACCAGTGCACAAAGTACGGTCCATAAAGACATGGATGAGTGAGTTTGGTGTGGAAGAACTTGAGTGGCCTGCACACAGTCCTGACCTCAACCTGATAGAACACCTTTGGGATGAATTAGAGTGGAGACTGTGAGCCAGGCCTTCTTGTCCAACATCTGTGTCTGACCTCACAGATGCGCTTCTGGAAAAAATGGTCAAAAATTCCCATAAACCCTCCTAAACCTTGTGGAAAGTCTTCCCAGAAAAGTTGAACCTGTGATAGCTGCAAAGGGTGGGCCAACATCATATGAAACCCTATGGATTAAGAATGGGATGTCACTCAAGTTCATGTGTGTGTGTGAAGGCAGATGAGTGGATACTTTTGGCAATATAGTCTTGCTCCTGCTATAGCTCGTGACACTGGAACCACATTTTGCCATGGTGACATTCACACACACAGACTCACATGGAGAAAAACAGTGCCAACCATGCTAGTAAAAAAGCCACTAATGGTGTGCCATTATTAACATCCCTACAGTCTTGTTCAAATTTAAATATTTCCTTGATCACATCAATTGAAAGCCACATTTTCACTTTTTTTTAATCAAAAGGTTTAGGGGAAATTACTGTATTTCCAATTATTCCACAAAAATCTTCCTGGAAAGGGGATTTTAGGTAGCCTAGGTTTTAAAGTCTACCAAATAACACAGAAAGTACATTTTCATTCTTATCTTGCAAACACAACTTTTCTCTGTAGCTTTAAAAATGCCTCTTCATCTTTAGTTTCTAAAAGCAATTCCCTAAGAAACAATTCATGACCCCATTTCTTTCTGTACCACATAACACACTTCCTGTGGCAGCAGCATTTGTAAACATATCAGCTTCTTTGCAGTGGACAAGTAAGCAAGTACACAAAAACAAGAAATTTAAGCTAACATCATAGTGTCTCACCAAAAGTGTCTATATGATAAAAAGAAAATCCACATCTCAACTCCTCTTCCAAGCAAACAGGATTGTTCAGTGGTATTTTCTGCATCTTAAGGTATTGATGAAATAATATGTTTGGAGATGTTTATCTGCACTTTTATTGTCTGTGTAGGTTCTCAGTGATTCAGATCATGGTAGTCATGAGAGCTTGAAAAAAGAAGCCAACTGGACTAGACTGGAAGATGTTTCACCTCTCATTCAAGAGATTTTTTCAGTTCTAAAAACAAATGGACTGGAATCAGTTATTTAACCCCTACTGAGGGATGTACCCCTTGGAGAAGGTCCTGAGGGTTGTTGACCCACTGTTGGTCACACTGAGTTGTCACATGAGCAAAGACGTGAAAAAAGGTGTGGGTCATTTCCATCACTGTGGGTTAAGGGTGAAACAACTATTGCCACGTTTCCATTAGTACCTACTCAGTGTAGCTCGACTCGGCACGGTTTGTAGGCATTTTCATAAGTACCTGTTACCAAGTACTTTTTTAGTACCCACTCAGCCGGGGTTCCAAGCGATCCGAGGTGATCTGAAAATGGGACATCGAACAACAACTTGCCACTGATTGGCCTGGGAGTGCTGTCACTAGTGGAGTCATGAGAGTGACTCCTTCACCAGAATCAACTGCGTCATTTTAAAAACCCAACAGTCAGAAACTGGAGGCACGCAAACCAGCACCGTGGTTGAATGAGGAGGTGCAGACACTTCTGTGCTTGGTGGGAGATGAGACGAGCAATGAGAAAGTTTATCTTGAGGTCTCTGAGCAAATTGCTGCTCACGGGTACCATCGCTCAACACAGCAGTGTAGACAAACGCTAACACACTTTAAGTTGCATACAAATTACATCACAAGACTTCTGCCCATGTTGCTAAATCGACTCCACCCACCCTGAGGTGGTCCTCAATTGTAATGGAAACAATATATAAGAGTTGAGTCAACCCATGCTGAGGTACTAATGGAAACGCGGCACATGAGACCTACCGAGTCCACCTGATGTGCTCAAGACTGCAGTCTTGAGACCTTCAACCCCCACTCACATCTTGCCTCAATGGAGGTCATTCACAGTGGGCGAATATAGCCTGCTTTACTCCTCTCTCAAACCATCTGTCTTCTCGGTCCAAAATGTGAACATTAGCATCCTCGAGTGTCCTTTATCCTTTAAGTGCAGCTGAGTCCTGTTGAAGTGACCATTCTATGTTGTGCCACACGTTTGTGGAGTGGCTGTTTGATTTCTCCAATGTAAAGGTCCAAGCATTTCTCCCTGCACTGGACAGCATACATTATTTTGCTTAGCTTGTGTTTGGGTGGTTTGTCCTTGGAATGAACCAGTTTTTGGGTGAGGGTGTGGCTGGGTCTGAACTGCACTGGGGTGTCATGCTTGGAGAAAATTCTCCTGAATTTCTCTGACAAACCTGCTACATAAGGGATGACAATGTTCTGTCATTCTGTTTCTTCTTTTTTGGTGTCTGACATTCTTTCCTGTGCATCTTTTGTTGATTTTGATGCTGTATATTCTGCCTGATCACCCCAGGTTTGTGCTCCAGTGGGTGGTGGGAGTCAAAGAGTAGCTACTGGTGTGTGTGTGTGTGTGTGTGTGTGTGTGTGTGTGTGTGTGTGTGTGTGTGTGTGTGTGTAATAAATTTCAATGTTAAGTCTTTCATCTTCCTCAATGAGAACAGCACAGTCCAGGAACAGTAACCTATTATCCTTGGTATCCTTCCTGGTGAACTTTGTTTTTATTACTGAGTTAATTTGTTTGCTGAAGGATTCAACTTCTTGGATTCTGAGCCCATTGCATATCCATGCTTTTGTCTGTGGTGGCAATGCAGAGGTCTAACAGGGTGCAAATCTGATCGGGCATAAAGCTGGTTCTGTCTTGCTGTAGTTTTTTTCTGACTGTCTCCAGTTCCTTGGTTGTAGGTATTCAAGTGAAGAGTGAGACAATATCAGAGGTCACTGGTTTCATCTGAGGGTCAGCGTAAGTTTGTGGACCTTGTTGGTGAATTCAGTGGTGTTTTTGATCTGATGCAGTGTGTTTCCCACAAGCGGACCTAAAATGGTGGTGAGGTGTTTGGCAATGTGGTAAGTGGCTGCGTTCATACTGCAAACAATGGGTCTTAAGAAGTCCATATATGCAGTGTAGTATTGTGAGGGTAAAGGCTATCGTTATTCAATCTTGTTAATGTTACAGCAACAAACTGCATTTGGTTTAAATCAGAAGTTACTCTCTATGCTTAAGTGTGTATAAAATGAAGATTCTAATAAACTTATTCCTGTTTTCAGTCTGTTTATATGCTGACATGTTTCGATCCAACACTTACTTTAAGAACCAGGTTATTCCACAATGTCTGACTGTTGTTGTGAAGTAGCATTCTGTAAATAAAATTGAATTGCATTATTCCTTTTGCCCTGGTAAGTATTATTTCATACACTGTTTCCTTGTTATCGTAAAGGGAACCTATTGTGTTTCTTTTCAGCTCTATATTGCCATTCTGGATTTCCCCTAGGAGCAGCATTGCATGATTCTTATATTTAAAATAAATCCTTATATATATGCTTGGTTTCATGGAGCTTCTTCATCCTGTGTCTCAAACATGGCATTTTAGGTCAGATCTCTATAATACTGCCATCCTACTCTCCTAGAGTAACTGCCTGTCTCCTGGAATCTCCTCCATACTCTTGTTGCTGGGCTGGGAGACACAGCAAATGTTCTGGCAATGGCACGTATTCATGTGCCATCCTGGAGGAGCTGGACTACCAGTGCAACCTCTGTGGGTTCCAGTTATGGCCTAATGCTACCAGCAGTGACACTGACCCTAGCCAAATGCAAAACTAGTGAAAAAAAACAGTCAGAAAAGATGAGGAGGGAAAAAAAAAAAAGCTTAATGTAAACAGCCAAACATCTAACACTTCTAATTGTGCTGGGTAACTGAACAGTGTGGTTCATTTGCTTCTTTTTACTTTTGATTTTTTAACCATATATTGTATGTAAAATGCACTTTAGTTGAACCTTTTCCCCACTATTCTAGTATTATAGTTTTGCCTTTTTTTTCTCTTCTTCTTCTTTCAGGCAATACTCCAAACTTAAGCCAGCATTGAAAAGAAGGGAAGGGCTTTGGGGGGAATTACTGGGCCCAAGTACTTTTGTTTGTATTATGACAGGTAAATGGTTTATTTATTATGGTAGCTGGCATATAAAAGTCAGGGTCTTAATGAAGCCTCATCCATTCTTCTTGCTATGCAGCCGGCAACCATGGCATCCAGCATCCAAAGGAATGAACTGCAACTCTGTCCATTTTAAATGACTGGCTTCTTCACCTGTGCTACACGCTTTGGGACATTATGCAAATATGCCATTCCCTGGCTAGCAGACCTCACTGCTCTCTGCCTATAATCAGACATGATTATGCACTGTTGCCTGCAAAGGCTGCCTCAGCAAATAAATTCACATTGACCATTATCATATTCAGACCTTGTGAGACAGGGTCAGGGCATAGGGCAGACAGGTGTGGTGTATCCAAAGATGCACATCACAATAGCTTCAAGTTTGGTCGTGGTGGGTAAAGGTCAACTGAAGGATTTAACTTAATGAGTGGTTTTGATCACAATCATGAATTAATAAGAATCTTGGAACAATATTCAACCTGAATTAGTGGAAAATATCTTAGAATACTATTGTTATGATCAGTGTTAGCTGACCATGTAAAACGTGGGAGGACCCAAATGAAGCACACAAGGCAGGCAGATGGCGGTAAACCAAAAGCGAGCCTTTATTGTGGTTGGTACAAAAATGGGAACAAAAGGAACAAGGACAGAGGAGTCCATAACAACTGAAAACCTAAACTAGGAACACACTAGGGCAAGGAAACATAGGACCACTGAGCTAGGGACGTAGGTACGGGGACATAAACTGGAACATTCGCAGAGACTCTGACAAGAGACAAAGGGAGACAATAAATACACAAGGTAATGAGGTAAGGTGAAACAGGAGGAGAACACAGCTGACACTAATCACAGAAGATGAGACAAGGGCCGTTTCTCAAACCTCAAATACGCAAGTACTTTGAAATTGCGTACTTGACAAGTATGAACTTCCCAAGTACGGAGATTATTTCTCAATTGAACACCAGGGTACTTGATGACATCACAGCTCAGCATTAGTGTTTCTATCGCCTTCCAGCTTAAATTTACTGACTGCTTGGTTGTAAAAACTTCATCTCTGAATAAAAACATTATACATGTATACACGGCTCTGCTGCTTACTTTACAAGAACAGGTCAAATATTAAAATTATATTATTTTTATTCCAGAACACTTACAGACATTTGTTTAGAATACAGTCAAATAAATATTAACATTTTAAAACATATAATTTGATCATTTCTGGAGCAGGCTTGTCATCAGTCTTCACCATCTCCATGAACAGCATCAACATGCCGATGCAATGTTCCCGTTCCTGGTGAAAAGGCTCTCGTGTTCCTTCCTGAGTAAAATATTTTTAATCAGCTTTATTGATTTGCACGGGAACAAATTAAACACCGAAATAAACCAAACATCAGTCGTTAGAGATAATCTGAGTGTATTATATCTGTGTTTCACTTCCACTTAGCAGTGAAAACCAGCGGGAGTTTGTAAAAGAATGTGCCGGCAGTCAGGAGTCAGGCGTCCTGGCAGTCAACCGGCCGGCCGGCCAGCTGGCCGGCCAGCCAACAGACAGCTTCTGTTAGAGCAGCGGAACGGACATCTCTGAAAATGTCAGACACATTTGCAATCAAGAAATATCTTGATAACCTGAGCAGATATTTGATGTTTACACATCTACATTCTCTCCTGAAAACACCGTAAAAGTCTGTTTTGTGTCACAGAAGCGGTAATATTTCAAAATTTACTAAGTTTTAGCCGCTCTATTTCACCATTATTGGTTTTGGGTTTTGTTCAAAATGCATTCTGAGATACTTGGTTACACCAAGTCCACACAAGTCACCACTGATGCTGACTCGATAGAAGGGGTGCAGCGAGAACACGTCTGGGTATTTTGAGCGAACTTGCCTTTTTGCGTACTTTGGTTTGGAACAGTACTTGGGCTGAGAGTGATGACGTATCACAAGTTAACGAGTACAGAAGTCCGCACAAGAACGCATATTGAGAAACGGCAAAGGGAAGTAAAACTAGTATTTTTTCCTTGACGTTCTGTTTGTTGTATTTCTGCCGTGTCTCTAAGTTTGTTTGCAGTTTAGAATTCTTAGTTGATTTAGTTACTGAGTTCTGTTCTTATAGTTATTTGTATTTAGTTTCCTGTATCCCTTTGTTCTTGTCTTCCCTGCATCTTTGTGTTCCAATGTCTGTTTGTCCCTCTGTGTCATTGTCCCCTGTTCTAAATTTAATTGCATTCCCCGTGTTATGTGAAGTCTGCGTTTGGTCTCTTCCTGTTTTAATTTGACAGTCTCCTGTTCCCTGTGTGTTGTGTTCAATTTTACTTTCCCTGTCTCATTAGCGTTATTCAGTCCAGCTGTTTCCTCTTGTCTCGTTACCTCATGTGTGTGTGTATGTGTGTTTTCCCCCTGTCTTTTGTCGTATTGTCGCCTGTGTTTCCCTGCAAGCTGCGTGAGTTCTTTGTTTAGTGAGTTTCCCCTCTAGTTTCTAAGGTGTTGCATTTGCTGACTTCAGCCCTACCTTGGATTAGGGATTTTAGTGTTTTGAAGAAGACTCAGGGTTAAAGCTCTGTTAAGTTCACTTTTGTCTCCTGCGTCCTGTGTTTGGGTCCTACGCTGCCTACCACACAGTCGACACAGCGTAAATATACAAAATATACAAGACATAATATAAACACCAAGCAAACCATTAATCAACAGAACAAAAATGCTGGGCAAACTGACCCAGGACCATAACAACTACAAACAGGAACATACAGCGCAGGTGTGTTCAGACAAATACACCTGCAATGAGCAGGGGCAGCAAGCTTACAGTGCAGTAGGCTGCCACACTCAGTGTAGCTCCATATGTTTTGTGTTCCTGTCTTCATCTCTCCATAGGAGAACTAGTTCTGGCCTCATTACAGGGAACAGATTTTGCACCAGTTAAAAGCCTTTCGGCTATGCAAAATATCTGGTTCAATATTTCAATATTTTATCATGCCCTTACGGCAGAGAGAATAAACAGCGCCCTGCAATTCCCCTGAACTTCAATGCTCAATCTCCATTTCTTTTTCTATACATGCATATCTGTATTTGGTCTGATCTAATCTTTCTCTCCCTGCTTTGCTTTTTTTTTTTCTTTCTTTTTTGTTGGCATCAGTAAGTTTAAAATCGTCTGTTTATCTGATATACTAATGACTGTAACTTAAACGTCCTTCACATATGTTTCTTCATAACTTGATCTGAAAATCCGATAAACTCTTTAAGTCACAAAAGACATGTATCTTCACTCTAACAGATATATCTACAAACAGAACAAGGACTCTTGTTTGCGTGCTAATATACTATTGCTATAATTACTTCTGAGCCAATCCTTTCATAATGCTTTATTTTTTAGACATATTAACTCTAAGTTTAATTCCTGTAATTTACCATTTTAACAATTTTTGTGTTAAATGTGCAATAATCTTGCATATTTAAGCCTCCTTTAATCAATAACTATTTGCCAAAACAACCTCCCAAAAGTCTATAATCAGGAAGAAGAGAAACAGCTTATGATCTGAAACATGATGGAGGTAGTGTTATGGTAGGGGCATGTGTGACTGCCGAAAGAACCCATCACTGGGTTTTGTTGCAAAGTTTTGAATTTCTGCATGGATTCTTGTATTTATGGTGTTTTGAGTTTTGTATTATAGTTTAGTTTATCCTCTTCACTGCCAGTCACAGTAACACAATAACAACAGTGTCAATACTATCGTTTAGTATTGAGTTTTAGTTTATCCTCCCTCCCATGTGTCCTCTTGTTTAGTCTCTGTCTCTCTGTCATGCTTTGGCAAAATGTGGATCCAAAAACCAAGACAACACTTGGCAAGTGTAAAGTGTATGTTAAGGAGTGAATGGTTTACTGATAGAGAGTAGCTGGTGGGAAGATTCAGCAGCACGGATTTGTACACGGGAGGCTCTGTCAGAGAGTATAAGCAATCAGCAGGAGTCCAAGAGGAGTATGGCTCACATGTGATATCCTGATTGTCTTTAACTGTCTTGAGTTTAAGGGTGAATGGAGACTTGGAGGGAGTTTGTGGGTGGCTGATGTTTATCCAAGAGTTGGTGGAGATGGCAGATGAGAGCGGGCAGGCAGGTGAGCAGGTAAGTCCTTCCTTTGACAGGTTAAAGAGACCTGGTGTCAGAGCAGGTAAGTGGAGCTGGAAGTTTTCCACTGGCAACAGGTGAGCAAGTTTACAGGTAAGCGAGGTTTCTGTGGTTGCATGGAGCAGACAACTAGGAGAAGCTAGCAGAGACTGAGATAGAACAAACAGGCAACTACAAGTAGGTACCAGCAGCCAAATTTTAAAAATTATTATAAATCAAGGTTATGGGCTACTTTGGTTAAAATTTCAGGTCAAGCTCTCTAACGGTTTTTGAGACATGGCACCAGGGGGTACCCCCATGATTTTGCCCTATGCAAAATTGCAATGAGTAGAGTGTTTGAAGTCATAGAAAATAAAGATTAAGTATATTTAAACAGATTTATTGCCATTTTCTCATCATTTCTACCCACAAGATCACATATTTACAAGCTCCGGGTTGTGGCAGTTCAATATTTTAATTTACAGAAATTTAAAAATCTATTTGTTTTAAATTTTCGGCACTGTCAAAAGGTCCAGGTGGCATTTTTGCAACCCCCACTTACTTCAAGAAAGGACTCTGAAGAGGCAAGAAAAGCATATATTTCTAATACAACAGTCTTTCACTGGAATAAAAGCACTAAAATATGGTACAATCCGAGGTAGTGATACCGCCGTATCCGTCACAGATACAGAAAATATCCCAAAGAATGTGCACCGGATCTTTGACGGATATGTTTTGGAGATTTTTCCGTAAACGGACAAGATTGGAACCTGAAAAATCCAAACTCTGAATGAACATCCGTTAAATATCTGGATAATATCCATTTAAACATCTGTGACAGATCAGATCTTCCCGTATTCTCTCCAGAAACATTATGGATACGTGGCAGATCCATAGAGTTGTATAGGGGAGAGTGGGGTAAGATGAGGCACTTTTTACTTTTTTGGTGCTACAGACAAAATTAAATGACACAGGAGTACAATAATAACATCAATTCTTAATTTGGTTTGTTGTCTAACAAATGAAAATATAAGAATGAGTCTATAACAAACAGCTTTGGAAATGTAACATCACAAAAAAAGTGCTCCAGTGGCTCAGTTTGCCCCAGGCACAGGGTAGGTTGAACCAGTTCACAGGGCAAAGTGACCTGTCTGTTTTTTCCAGTATGAAAACAGGCATAAAAAAAAAAAAAAAAAAATCATTTTCCCAGACAAAGCCATTTAAATTGAGGTTACCTGAAACAACACAAACCCAGCTGGGTATGGTTTTATTTTTTTATTTACCACTAATAAACAATAACTTTAAGGTGAGGTTATGAATGAAGACTACTGTGACGATCCAGTCATCATGGTATAGCACCACATGGGTAATAAAACAATCATAACATATTCAGAGACAAAACCCATATTACTTGAAACATGTTCAGTTACAATTTTACATCTTGTCAAACTTTTTCACACCTTTGAACTTGTGAGGAGGTTGGACTTGAACACCACTGCTCATAAAGGACATCTACTCAACATCCCACTGATAGCGGTTGGAAGGAAAAGAATAAAATTGAATTGAATTGAAACTTTACATTGACAAAATTACCAACCGAGAGACCAGAGTTCCCATGTTCACTCTCATCAGCTCTCATGTCAAGTTTTGTATTTAAAAATACCGGAAGTTTTCCGCTGCTGAAAATATAAGTGACGTCATCGCCTAATTTGCGTAATTGGTCATTTGACTGTAGTTGCTGTAGGAGAGATATTATCTTTGGAGAGACAAAAAGTCTAGAAAAATATGATTAGAAATAACTTAATAACTTTAATGCTTTGCCTAGACCCACATTACATAGATCAATTTCATACCTGTCAAGTTTTGTATTTAAAAATACGGGAAATTTTCTGCTGCTGAAAATAGAGGTCACTATATGACGTCATCACCTAATTTGCATAATTGTTCATTTGGCTGTACTGTAGTTGCAATCGAGGCTGCAGAAGAGAGGAAAAACATCTTTGGAGAGAAAAAGTGAGGAAAAAAAACACCATAAATATGTTTAGAACTACAAATGAACTTTATGAAATAACTTAAAAACTTTACCGCTTTGTCTAGACCCACATTACATAGATCAATTTTGTCCCGTATTGTTTAATGTTAGAATATCAAATTTAATGAAAACAGTGTGAGGTGAGACTGCAGTTACATTCAACTCTCCTCCTTTATCTGGGACACTGTTGCCAATTTGTGTAAGAAAACTCGCTTTCAGCTGTCTCAAATGTTGATAAAAGCCAAAGCGGGGGATGGGAGCGGCAGGAGCGGGTAGGCAGGCTCGGTGTGAAGGTTCGGGGGTTGGAGGGTGCAGTAGAAGTGAGGGAGGTCTGGGCGATGCCAAAGTATACAAATGGACGCAGTAAGAAGGCTTTATGTACACATAACATGGCGAGAACATGCTCACTAGTCGCTTTTTGGGGAAAAAAAGCCGCTAGGTTGGCAACACAGAGCCCAACCGAGGTCCAGTTGTTTTTCCTGGTTTGTTCCGGCTGTCGGCACTAACCTCGCGAGAACTGCCACCCAGGCTACNTCTCGCGAGGCTAGTGACAGAATTCAGTTTGGAGCGGCACAGGAATACTTTTGAAAAATTATTATATTAAAACACGGGAAATTTACAGACGGCAGGACAGAGGGGTAAAATATGGGAGTTTCCCAGCCAAAACGGGAGACTTGACAGGTATGGTCAAGTGGGATGGGGACTTTCCTCAGAACTGCTGAACTCTGGGATTTTCCTTTTTGTTTGTTCCTTCTTTGACATTGCTGGTTCTTTGGTATTTGTCACTTCTTTCCCCTTGCATTTTATTTCTTTGGAGTAAGGCCATGGAATTGGTCTGCAAACATTTTGATGTGGTCAGCCAGCTTGTTCTCCATCTCCTCTGTAAAAACCCTTTTTGCTTCTGCTTTTCTGTTACATTGAAGGAAAGCTTGTAGAATGCTTGGAAATAATATGATTTATTTTTAGCTCCAATCGCAACTCCGAACGAGGAACATTTCTTGAATCAGCTGAAATGTAGATAAAGACAGCTGGGCACATACCCACCAAATCTGGCAATTTTCTAAGTTGAAATTGGTATGTGTGGGTTGAGAATTCCATAAACTTTTATTTGGTGTAAGAATATTTAAAATCTCAACAAGCAGAGCCTAACAGTGGCAAGTAGAAGCTGAACCACGTATCACGGTTTGAACAGTGATAAGTGGTTGGTTGACCAATTCTACTCTGCCCAGGGGTGGAGCCAGCCCAGCAACTCCATGTAAGACTTAGTAAAAAAGAGATTATTGAACAAGAAAAAGGCCAGCCAGCCAACCTACTGATGAGTTTACTGATGATGTGACTGCTGATAGAAGCAGCAGGATGAATTGTCAAGTGTACAGGGCTCTACTCTCTGCTCAGATTCAGCTAAATGCTGCAAAACCTATCACACAATGTTTCACATACTGCAAAAGCAACCAAAGATTTTCTCAGAAAGAAAAAAAAAAAGATTTTCATCAATGGCCAAGCCAAGTGAGCTCAGCCCAATAGAGCAGATTTTAGTTATTAAATACAAAACTGAATGCATAATGAACCACAAACAAGCAGCAACTAAAGGTAGCTCCAGTAAAGGCCTAGCAGAGCATCTCAAGGGAGGAAAGATGGGATTGGGTGATGTTTATGGGTTTCTAGAATTCACGTGATCATTAAAAGTATGTTATTTTGTCCAATTACCTCTGAAAAATCTTAGACCATGTATAAAAATGGCTGTAATACCTAAACAATCAATGCAAGATTTTTTTGAGAAATCCCTTGAAATAAAGCTGAAAGTCTGTGTTTCAGTCACATATTGATTGTTTGATTTAAAATCCACTGGAGTGGTGTACAGAGGCAAAACTGCAAAAATTGCATCTTTGTCCAACAAATTATTGACCTATCTGTATATTCCAAGAGTAGAGACAAATGACTTTTATTGTTGTTTAGATTAGAACACTTACAATTGTAAGCAGTGGAATTCACTAATGTACAGTCAAGCAGGCAATAAACAAGCAGCAATATTCTGCTCCCTTGCTGCATTTCTGCTACAGCAAACACAGCGTGACAGAAAAGCCAATTCTTATTGGACTGACAACAGTGTTACTAACAAAAAAACTGGACTTTTAGGTTTTCCTGATTGACTATTTAATGACTGTGAACAAAACCTTGTGTGAGTATGTGTGTATGCACTTTTTTGCGTGCTTTGTGCCATCCATCATATTCCAGAGACACAGAACATTATTATTCTCACAATCCTGACATCCAGCTCTACAGTATGACCATTTCGGAGCTGGTCATATTGTGGGCTGTCAGGGTGAATTGTTGAAACACATGCTGAAGTTCTTCCAAACTGGGTCAGCAAACCAGTGAATCACTACAGTGCATCTCATACCCCCCACCCACATCTTCCTCCTTGTTCTAACTCACTGAAGAAATAGCCTAACTACCTTTCTCCATTACTCTGTTTCTTTATGTATTTATAGAACGTCTGTCACAGAAAGTATTGTCAGGCCACTAATGTGCTGCATTTCTTACTACTTGTAACATTTGGTGGGTTTAAGTTTGAAGCTTATTCTGTTTTGCACTCATTGTAATTCAATAAGGGCTAAATGCATAATTCCTAAACACAAACTCAGGGCTCTAGCAGTAAGACTTTCAGACAAGTGAGCTGAAATTGGGAGAAGACTAAGCCCTCCTCTTTCAGTTTTATTTATGTAGTTTTCAATTACCCTGAAGGCTCTAACTGCTTATCTGAGAGTGTGTAACAAAAGTTTTACTAAACCTGAATTCAAGTCAAATACAAATNNNNCAGGTGTGTAATCTACATAATGCAATCACCACATAATCACAGCAATTACATGCACACTAAATTGTGGCTTGCCTTAAAACCCACAGAGCATGTTGCTTGTTTCAGTCCCTCTGAGCCAGCACTTTGCTATGTTCCCTCATTTTTACATTCACATGTAAAAAAATATGCAGCTACATCTCTTAACCTGAGCGACGGTACGATAGCTGAATAAACCATCACTATAATTCCAAGCAAGCGATGGTAAGGTGGTCAGAGTTATTGATCCCAGTGCTGTGATAGTGATTTAGTGTTAATGACTGACAAAAGTGACAAAAAATAGCCTTTGATCAAATTAATTGATTGTATGAGCTACATTATAACACAATAAGAAGTGAAGCCCCGAGGACACGTTTTAATTAATTGGTTTAATTGTTTTAAACTAAACTGAAATTTGAATCTTTGCTGTCCCCTTTTGTTTTTATGCATGACTCAATTTTAAAACTGCTTTGCAATGTTTTATAATGTTCTTTTTCCTGCTTTTTTCCCCCTGTTTCATTGTAACAGTACATTTGGCATCAGTGTAGTCTCCTCTGTACTGCATATACCAGAGATCAACAGTCAGATGAGCAGTGTGGGTTGTATTGTGAGGCCCATTAGTGGCTTTTGCTTGGATGGACTTCTGCAGGTGACACTGTTGTTATTGTGTTACTGTGACTGGCAGAGAAGAAGAGTAGAGCTAGATGAAAATGTTGCACAGTCTCCTAATTTTCTATTCTTTGTGTTTTTTCACATGTCAACAATGACATTTTATTCTCTATGTATGTTATACAAAATCCCAGGGAGAGCCTAAAATATAAACTAACAAGCACTGCGATCACATCAGCAAATATCCAGAACACTTCATCTTTTCTACTTTTAGATTGTAGATTTGATTTTGAATGCATTTAAATGTAATTTTTGGCCTTTATCTTCACCCAGTGACTCATAATACAGGCTTTTAGATTTTTTTGTAAATATTTTGTAGATATGAATTTGAAGAATTCAGATCCTTTGTAGTGATGTTACAGGTGCATCATGTTTGTGTTAATTTACCTTGATATGTATCTAAAGCTTGACTGGAGTCCACCTGTAGCAAACTGAATCAACTGGGAATAGTTTAGAAAGACACACACCTATGTATGTATGTGAGGTCTCCAGTTACAATTCATATTGAAAACCAGGAAGCCTAAGGGACTTTCTGCAGAAAAAAAAAGAAATAAGCAAATAAATGTGGCTTGGCAGAGCTTAAACAAACTAGACATTTTAGCTTTGTATTTCCCAGAGCCTCAATAATATTGAAAAGGAAGCTCGGAAGAACCAGGGCTCTTCCTACAGTTAGCCGTCGATCCAAACTAAGCAACCAAGAAAAAAAAGATTGGATATGATTAAGACCAAAAACACATCAGTCATTCTAAATGAAGTTCTCTGCAGGGAGAACATGCCAGAAGAATGACCATCGGAGCAGTACTTCATGAGTCATGCTGTTATGCATCTGGACAGAAGCCACTCTGAGTAAGGTAAAGGTAAAGACATATGACAGCCTGCTTGGAGTCTGCCAAATGGCACGAGGAAAAAGATGAAACAAAAGTTGACAGCTTTTGGCAGAACTCCAAGCACTATGTCTGTTGAACATGACCTGGCTACCGTCTTTGCAGTAAAACATGGTGGCGGCAGCATCAGATTCTCTAGTGACAGGAACAGGAAGAGCGGTCAGAATTAAGGGAAAGATTAACAAAGGCAAAATCAGAAAGGACTCACTCCAGAGTTTGAAAGTGACACTTCCAGCACAACAATAGCATGAAATATAAAACCAAGAGACAACAGTGGAGTGGCTTCTTGACTTTTGTGTGGTGAAATGAAAGCCAAGACTTAATGCACATAGACTATCGGTAGAGAAACCAGGATAGCAATTTAGACACAGATTTTGGGGAAAAACATGGTTAACAGTGTAGACTGATAAGGAAAGAGACAGTTTATCCACTTAACTCCAACTTCTACACCAAAATGCTCTCTTCAATTTGGAGGCAGTACTGTCCTGATGGAGAAAATACTACCTCACAAAATATCCCAGACATTATTTCCATAAATATTTTCATCTGAAAATAATACCTACCAATATCCAATGCATATTTTAGTCCTGTTGTCTGAAACCTGCAATTCCCAGGTTTGCAGTGTTTGTAGTAAAAAGTATTTTCTTAATGAATATAGATGTGTGAGCAGATTTTTAAGAGTTTAAAGAGTCCCAAGCCTGTTTGTTCAGCAGGAACAAATAGGCCTGGGACTGCAAACCACAGACAGAACAGGAACGCTGTAAAGCACTGAGAAATGGACTTACACAAAACTGGTTTATTTGCAAAAATGACAGAGCTTATTTTATATTAAAGCACCGTTTACTGCCCGCAAAATTTCTAGCAATAAAATGTAAAGGCTAAAAGTAAAAAATGGCCATGTGATGTACAGTACTTTATTCATAACTTCTTAGTTATAAAGATTCCTAAGCATTTCATAAACCTCTGTCTCCTGCTCTGTCGAACAAATTACTGGGTGTCAAATTCATATTGTTATACAGTACACTTAGCAGTGAGTGAGTACACAGCCCTTTAAAAACGACAGAACGCTCCAGCCTTATACTTAATAGTGTTTTAAGGAAAGGAAGTTTTGGGAATAAATGAAACAGAAAGAAAGGTGAAGTAGATGGGGGGGTCAGGCCTGCTAATTACATCCACTGGTGGTTGTAAACAGCAGGTCTTCAGGTTAAACAGCAGCCTCACTCTGGAGCCCGTCAGGACTTTTAAGCAGGGCTACAGATGATAGATGAACGACTGTACTGCAACAAATAAAGGCAGCTCATCTACAGCACATACAGTACAGCCTCATACCCGTTCTCTTGCTTGTACAGATGACATAGCTCGTAGGGACGGACAGTAGCCTCAAACATTTGTGGCCATTAGGATGGCATTAGGATGGCTATAATCTGCTGGGTGTTTTTTTCTTTAGGCTATGATCACACCAATTTAAAAGCTGCTTACAATAAATCAACAGAGAGGAATCCAAACTTCTGCCCCGCTTCATTTGTCTGCCAGGTTTTCATTGACGAGCATATCAGTTAAGCAATCAATCCAACACTGATGGGTAACTAGTGGTCATCAATAGTGGTTAGTCGCTGTCAGTGGCCTTCATATCAGGCAGATGGTTTTTAAAGCATCGCTCAGTGTTCCTTTTTTTGTTTACAGCTCTAGGCCATCTGTGTTAATCTGTAAGCATGAGCAGAGCTCTACATGGACAGATATTACACTGTCACTGTAAAGGGCACAGGCTTATTTCATTGAATAAATTGCGGAGAGGTTAAAAAGAAACCAAACAGATGGCAATGGCTGAGCCCACTGGCCCAAAGCACCACCTTTAGCTTCTTTCAGAACGTGTGTGGTTGATCTAGAAAAGATTTTAAAGAAAGGCATGTTAATAAATCAGTACTAAATAACAGAAAAACCTTCCTCATACAGGCAAAATCTGTTTGGCATCTTTGATCAAATGTGTGCATATGTGTACCTCACAATATTGTATCACAGCAGCACTCTTTGTTGCGCAGATGGGAGTCTTTCATCATGTTAATGCTCTTAATATTCCTGATAGGGATGGCAGGGTAGAGACAGACATCCGTCACTGCAGTCTGCTTTTTATCAGATTTTGCAGCCTGAATTCAATTTTGTAACATTAAACTCAAATATCTCAAACTACTTCTTGTAACCTCTCTGGCTAAAAATAAAAGTAAACAAATGAAATATTCCAGAACAATTTTTTTTTTGATGCTGTGCAACAAGCCTGCTGTAAAATTTGTCTTTCTTGTAATTGCTCAGAATAGCACGTGAATGTAAATCCTCATGTCAGTGCACACTTCATAGCATGGGTGGTAATGTGAAAAATGTTCCTAGTCCAACACATGATGAAGCTCTTCATTTTAACCCGAAGGTGAGATGAAGTTAAAGTCACAGCAAGTGAATGTAATATCTAATCCCTCGGTTTAATCCCAGCCTGAAGAGCCCATCAAAATGCTGACAAACTAATGCTGTCATTCATGAAATGGAAGAGAATTGCTTGAAAGAAATATGTGTTTTCTTAATTTGTGATTTGAGGTGGCTGCAAGCAGAGATAATCTAACACAGGGCTCTTCAACTCCAGGCCTCGAGAGCCCCTGTCCTGCAGGTTTTAGATGTGTCCCTGATCCAACACACCTGGATCAAATGGCTGAATTACCTGCTCAGTATGCAGTCAAGTTCTCCACAGTCCTGCTAATGACTTCTATATTTGACTCAGGTGTGTTGAAGCAGAGACACATCTAAAACCTGCAGGACAGGGGCTCTCGAGGCCTGGAGTTGAAGAGCCCTGATCTAACAGGTGCCCTGGAGATGGATGGTGAGTTCAGGGCATGTGTGTTGGCATCATTTGTTTTCACGATACCTGTCCTCAGCACCACAAACTGATCAGACAAATGACTAAATGTTTACATTTAGGATCCCTGGATGCAGCGTGGAATATTAAACTTGACTATCTGACGCTAAAACAGAAATTGTTTAGATTTTATAAAGATCCATTTGGTTGGAACAATTTGTATTTGATACAGGTAGCTGTGTTGCATCAGGTGTCCAACTGAAAGTTGTCTTGTTTTATTTGAAAACTGACCATAATTTTTGCTCTATATTTTGTACTTGACAAAGGAAGTTCCTCCAGTAATCTCCATCCATCCATCTATTTTCTACCACTTATCCGGTGCCAGGTCATGGGGGTAACAGACTAAGCAGACAAGCCCAGAGCTCCATCTCCCTAGCCCCCTCCTCCAGTTCATCTGGGAGAACACTGAGGCATCCCCAGGCCAGCTGAGAGACATAATCCCTCCAGCTTGTCCTGGCTCTACCCCAGGCCTCCTCCTGGTAGGGCATGACCAGAGCACCTCACCCGGGAAGTGCCCAGTAGACAACCTAATCAGATGCCTGAACCACCTCAACTCGCCCCTTTTGATGTGGAGGAGGAGCGGCTCTACTGTGAATACATGTCCCACTCCTCTCTCCCCTCACAAGTTCTGTGTTGTACAGGGACTGAAAGGCTTGCAGCAGTGGGCCAGACACTCCATACTCCCAAAGCACCCCCACAGGATACCCTGAGGGATGCCGTCAAATTACCCTTCAAATCCACAAAGCACATGTAGACTGGTTGGGCCAACTCCTATAATGTTATTATCCACAGTGACACCTGGGTGAAGCATGTGCAGCGGGTAGCTGCAGTGCTGGAGTCTCTAAGGCAGGCAGGAAGTGTGTAGTTGGACAGAGAGAGGTACAGAGTCTGGGGTACCACTTGGGAAGTGGGCAAATTTGTCCTCAGACGGAAAAGATGGCAGTCATCACATCCTGCCCACGTCCCAAGACCAAAAAAGAGATAAGGTAGTTTTTGGTGGTGGCTGGTGGTGGCTGGTTTACTACCACAGGTTTGTTATGAACCTTGCAGGGCTAACCAGCGCCTGATGTCCTCAGAAAGGGTGCCCAGGATCTGGTCCAGTGAACTGAGCAGTGCCTGGTGGCTTTTGTCCAAGTGAAACAGAATCTCTGTGGGGAACCGCTGCGCCACACTCTTATCTTTACCCTCGTTTTTATTCTGTAGACTGATGCACTAAGAGGGCAGTTTTGTCCCAGAAGGTACGAGGGGTGAAACCCCGTTGGTGTACATTAGCCAGAAGTTGTCAGACCATGAGACTCACTACCATACTGTGGATAAGGAATGCTTGGCGATCTGGTGACTCTCTCCGCTATTACCTCCTGGGATGCTCATTAACCCTCTGCTCGGGCCACGCCCTGCTACAGTGGCTCCATTGCATGAAAGATG
Source organism: Australoheros facetus (assembly GCA_030220045.1). Classification (NCBI taxonomy): domain Eukaryota; kingdom Metazoa; phylum Chordata; class Actinopteri; order Cichliformes; family Cichlidae; genus Australoheros; species Australoheros facetus. The sequence goes on from JASGAU010361373.1 coordinate 34,970, forward strand.
CCAATGCCCAGATCACCCGTGGTACCTAGCCTTGCAACCATTCAAGGTGATCCATAGGCCGAGAGCTTTGGGGTAGGTTAAGCCAGATATTTCCCCAGCCTAATTTGGCAATGGGGGTATGTGGTGGCGGGGTGTGGTTTGTGAATCAGCTGCATAGGAGGAGTGGTGCAGTGGATTCCGGGCGGTGTCAGAGAAGGCTGGCTTGGTCAGCAACAACTGATTGTGGCTTTCCTTTTTACGCAGTTGTGTGCTGGGACCGGGTCTGTGTCACAGGAGGAGAGCAGTGAGCAACAGGGAAGCTGGAGTCATATACCAGAGTGAGACAAGTGACTGTACGGGTACAGTGCCCATGTGAAAAATAAAGCAATCAAAATAAAATCCAAACGCTGCAGCCTGTGTGTGTGTGTGTGTGTGTGTGTGTGTGTGTGTGTGTTGGGGTACCCAGTGAAATGCTTGTTACAGATGCATTATTGTAGATTAAACAGAATATAAAGTGTTTAAAACAAGCTCAGGTTTAAACATCTCCAGCAGTAATACTTATCCATAACACTGATGGGGAACATTTTTCTGCAGAATATATACTTTTATTTTTGATACTTTATGTATAATTTGAGAATAAAACAGCTTTATGTGTGTAGTGAGGTGTTTTCATAGTATCTTATTGTTCTAAAAAAAAAATCCTTGCCATTGTCAGGTAATAGTAAATAGTTAGCCAACTATAGCAGTAGGAGTGGAGAGAGGTGAAGACGTCGAGGAAGAGTGCAGCAAGAGGCTGTCAGAGTGGTATATTTTAATCTGGTCCAGTTTATCCTGTTAAAGAATAAAGGAAGCTTTATTTTATTTTATTTTATTTTATTTTATTGAAGGGGTAGGACAGGTATAGTCTCTGCTTGCCTTTTTGTAAAAGTCACCACATGCCACAGGAGGAAAACATCTACTCTCAGGAGGATGCTAGAAATTCTCTGCTACTTGCTTCATGCCTGAAATCAAAGTGTCTCATGTGTTATGATGTCCCCAATAGTTACAGAAATGCATTTTACAACAATAAGAAACAATAAAAATTTTATAAATGAAACTGTATCTATTTTCTCAGTTTCTTCTAAAAAGCTCTTTAGGCCCCGTAAACTCTGCAATGATTTTAGAGGTACCCTGGTGCTTTAAAGATATCTATTGAAGTTAGCATGCTAAGCAGTTAGTGCTGACTTATGCTCGCTCATAATATCACTTTGTACCTCAAGATAGGATACTTAGTCACTGTAACATGCTGTTTGCTCTTGTTTCAATCACAGCCCGCTTTCATTCCCAGGACATTAAATAATGTTGCATTGTCAAAGCTAGTGGCATGCTGATTTACAAAAACAATGGTGATGTGCAGCGCTGTAGTAACTACGGAGGGATAAAGCTGATGAGCCATACCATGAAACTATGGCAAAGAGTTGTTGAAGCTAGGTTAAGAAGAAAGATGATGATCAGTGAGCAGCAGTATGGCTTCTTGCACTACACTACACTACAGATGCAATGTTTGCTTTGAGAGTTGATGGGGAAGTATAGAGAAGGTCAAAAGGGGTTGCACTGTGTATTTGTGGATCTAGAGGAAGTATATGATAGGGTGCCAAGAGAGGAACTGTGGTATTGCATGAGGAAGTCAGGTATGAAGTATGTGAGGGTGAAGCAGGACATATACAAGTACAGTGAAACAGTGGTGAAGTGTGAGGTAGAAGTGACGGATGAGAAGATGGGTTTAACTTGGGAACGGGATTACATTAGTGATCAGCTCTGAGTCCCTTCTTTTTTGCGATGATGATGGACAGGATAGCAGATTAGGTCAGGCAGGAATTTCTGTGGACTATAATGTTTGCAGATGACATTGTGATCTGTAGTGAAAGAAGGACCAGGTGGAAGCCTGGACAGGTGAAGGTGCTTTGGAGAGAGGAGGAATGAAAGTCAGTAGAGGCAAGACAGAATACGTGTGTGAATGACAGGGAGACAGATGTAACAGTGAAGATCCAAGAAGTAGAGGTAGAAAAGGTGGACCTGGGGTAAACCATTCAAAGCAACGGACACACAAGACAGGCGAAGAAGAGAGTGCAGGTGAGGTGGAATGGGCGGAGATGACGGGTGATTTATGACAGAAGGATAGCAGCAAGACTAAAAGGGAAGCTACACTAGATGGTAGTGAGACCTGATATGATGTAAGAAAAAGACAGGCGGCAGAGTTAGCGATGGCAGAGTTGAAGATGCTAAGATTTTCACTGGGTGTTACCAGAATGGACAGAATTAGAGATGAATATGTCAGAGGGACAGCTCACATAGAGTGTTCTGTAGACAAAGAGAGGTAAGTTTGAGACATGTTGGACATGTGCAGAGAAGGGATTGTGGATATACTGGACAAAGGGTGTTGACTGTGGAGCTGCCAGGTGGGAGGAAAAGATGGAAGAAGATGAAGAAAAAAAAGAAGAAGGAGAAGAAGAAATCAAGCTGCTGGCATTTTAGAAACATCCAAGGTGCCATTTGGCACATGGCACAGCTGATTAAGGCATTAGTCACCTAGGTCTCTCCCTTTTAGCTTGTCATTTTTAAAAATATGGGTTCACTGTTTTCAAGGTGAATATAAGCACAAACCACTTTTCCTAAACTTAACCAAGTTGTGCTTTCTTTCTTTAAATTGTACTCCTGGCTGATTAACCAACCTTTTACGTGGACATTTTTACTTTTTAAAAAAAATAAATGGTATCTTTAAGGGAGCCCTGCAGCTGTCTGGCGACCTGTCCGGTGTGTGCCCCGACTCTCAACCTGTGACAAGTTGGATAGGCTCCAGTGCCCCCGTGACCTTGAATTTGATAAGTGAAAGAAAATGATGGATAACAGCTTACTACAGTGGATTTAGGTTCCTATATTCACCCCCCCTGTGAAGGGGCTCCTGATTTTACTGTCTTGTATGTCTCATATATGTCTTGTCTTATTGTACTGCTAAATGTATCTTTGTTTTTTTTAATGATGCCTTAATGGAATCCCCTTCCATTAAAAAAAAAAAAAAAAACCCTTAAATGCAAAAGTTAAAAGTAGCGCACTTAGTAAAGAAATGTTTTTCAGATGTCAAAATAATGCATCTATTTCCAGTTTTCACCTTGTGTGACGGAGCTGCCGTGAATACTGATTTATTGATCCACTCTGTCGGTGTGGCTCTGGCTTGATGCATCAAAGAACTGCTGATTGTTTCAGAAACATTTTACACCTGAAATGTAGCTGCCATTAATTAGTCCCGACAGTCAGCAAAGTGAATTCACGTCCTAATGATGTTTCTGATTTTCCTCAAACACTTGTCTGTCCTGTTACTTTGACTAAAAATAATATTCATCAGTACTGAATTGAAAATGACCCTCAGAGGCAGCCATTCTTCATGCTGATGATCACCGGACTAAAGTCTTTGTTTATTTATTCTTTTACTTTTTGATTCATTTCCCAAATTCTTTTCATTTGATATTTTCTCTTCATATTCCAACATAATTGGCAACCTGTTTTTAATTTGCCTCAAGTCTCTCTGGGTCTCATCTGAGAAACAGGCGTGTTCTTGGGTTATAATTTATTTTAGTCTGACTGCTCACATTCTTGACAGTTTCTTTGAAAAACAGTCAATTTACTAATTTATGTGGAGCAATGCAACAACTATGTTTTTTTTTTCTTTTTTTTTCAAAACTACACTAGATTGAGTGTCTGTTTAGAAACTTGGCTTGCATGTTAAAAGCAGTGGATGCTGTTTTCCCATTGGTTTTACCAGCTGGGAAGCTCAGATGAAGGATGATTGGTTGAATTAGACCCAATACTATAAAATCTCATGTGGTGCGTGGGTGATGTTCTCAGCACTGGAAAATAACGAAAATGGGCTTCCTTTCCTGCAGTTTATACAGATATGAGGACCTGTAGGGAGGTGGATGATTAATTACTTGTTTACTACTGAGTAAATGCTCCCTCACCTCTTATTTAACCTTTTACTGCTGAGTGCTCATTAGAGGAATTGAATGTAATAGAATGGACTGCATTTAAGGTTATTTAAATAAAATTACTGGGCACATCTTTAGAAACCTCGCCATGGTTCATAGCATTATCCACTAGGATACACTGTACTACATGAGGTTTTAAATATGCTGCCCCTGAATCACACACAGTGTAAATAATCAGTCCCAGAGTGACTGATCCTACATTGATTAAGTGTAGTTTTAATGTACGCTAAAAGAAATCCATTTGTTAATTAATGACGTACGAAGCCTGTTTCTGGGTCCAAGTATCTACTGTGTTGATCTAGGCTGTTATCATTTTAACATGTTGTAATGCTTAGTGTTTAGTTAATACGAGCCCCCCAAAATAATCAGCGGTCATTCATGATTTACACTACAGCCCAGTGGCTCACAGTGTCCCAGACACCAAATATTTGAATGCATCAGAAAAATTTCAGTGGCTGGACTATTGTAATTCATTATTATCAGGCTGTCCTAAAAGCTCCTTGAAAAGCCTTCAGCTGATCCAAAATGCTGCAGCTAGAGTGCTGACAGGGACTAGAAAGAAAGAGCATATTCCTCCCATATTGACAGCTCTTCATTGGTTCTCTGTTAAATCAAGAATAGAATTTAAAATTCTTCTTCTCACCTACAAGGTCTTGAACCAGCTCCCAGCTTGGATTCAGGAGACAGACACCCTCTCTATTTTTAAGATTAAACTTAAAACTTTCCTTTTGATAAAGCTTAAAGTTTGGGCTGGAACAGGTGACCCTGAACCATCTCTTAGTTATGCTGCAATAGGCCTAGTCTGCTTGGGGGGTGTTCCCATGATGCACTTTGTCCTGTCTCTCTCCCCTCACCCCCAACCGGCCGTGGCAGATGACTGCCCCTCCCTGAGCCTGGTTCTGATGGAGGTTTCTTCCTATTAAAATGGAGTTTTTCCTTCCCACTGTCACCAATGCTTGCTCATAGGGGGTCGTTTTGATTGTTGTAGGGTCTTTACCTTACAATATAACACACCTTGAGGCAACTGTTTGTTGTGATTTGGCACTATGTAAATAAAATTGAACTGAATTGGGGGACATTAAGCTTAGGATCAGGATTTCTTTACATTGAGTAATCCAAACCATGCAGCAACATATTCATGACTAACCTCATGTTGTGGATGGATTATCCCAGACATTCTTTTGGCTGGAGTTTGGCATTAAATCAAACTCTAGTTCATTTTCCCCCTTGGTGAGGTTCATTTGTGCAGATGTCAATCTTGTAGTCACACTCAGGTAGGAAATATTACTCAGATACGTATAAAAGTTGGGAATAAATTCTTCATGTTATCCACTGGATCAGAATGGAGCACCTTATACCTGTATTTGCTCCTCCTCCAGACACACCTGGCCAATAAGTGGCTTGAACGTTGTCATGTGGTTTGTAGTGACACATTCTGATTCACTTAGAGTTCGTTTGGACTCTTCTTTGTGTGAAAAGAAACATGTTTACAAACGCATCAACTGACTCAGACCAGAATAAATGAATGAACGCCTGTGTCGATATAACAGTGGTTGGGTTTCCGTGTGAACCCTGTAATGGAATGGTGTCCTCTCCAGTTTAATCCAGTTAATAGAGTTGAGATGCTTTCAACTGTAAACATTATGGGGCTGATAAAGGAAAAGCCAGAAGGTCTACTATGATTAATCTTCTTGAGATCACAAATCTGTGCGCAAGGTAGATGGACAGACTGACATTGCCATCTACAGAGCAATCAACCAATCTGAAAGCAATACATGTTCAGTAAAGGAGTTAGAAATATATTTTTGGAAGCATTTCTTTAGTCTAAACTTACTGTATGTCAACACTTTTTAAGACTTAAGTTCATATCAAGCTCTTCCTGTACACCTCCACAATCTCACTGAATGGCTTTCTCTCTATTTGGGATCTATGTAGGCCAAGCAGCCTCTCTGCTCTTGTTAGCATTAAGTTAAGTAGCATTCTCACACTGGATTTTCCCCACTGAATAAAAGATCTTGATCTTTCCATTTAATTTATTCACTTTGCCCTTGTGAAGGATAACTATTATGTTCACTTAGTTTATATCTAAACTTAAGTAACCTAGCTGTTATTATCTGCCTGCAGTATTACGATGTAAATGAGGAACCTGACTTTTCTAAAGGACCTCTGCATCAACGTTCCTCCCACATAGGTGACTCTAATTATTGTGCCTGATTAGACCTCTGAGGACTGTGTACGAGTATATAGCCTAAGCTTCAGTGAAATCTTTCTGACCTTTGTTGTGGTTCACCTGTTAGGGTGGGAGAGGCATTTATTCATCATTCTGTGCAGCTTGGTAACTCAGACTTTCCTCATAAGAAATTACTCTTTAATTTCCATATAGTGAACTTCATTTACATTTGTTCGTCTGAATTCTGTTTCTGATTTTTCAGCTCTTTTTGCAGCAGTCTTAAAAACTCTACAATAGTGCAAAAAATTCGGGTGACTGGACTGCATGCTATTTGCTAACAAACAACCTGATTTACTGCCTCTCCTTTTAAGGCCTCATTACTTTTCAGCCAACTTTCTTCTGATTAGTCCCTCAGAAATAAAAAGTTTAAACAGCAGCTGTGTGCCTGAGATGACCATATATGATTTCTCTCCTCTATGACATCATAAAGATCCAAGAGTATATTAAAAAAATCAGAAACTGAACCTTTAGAACAGTCTGAAACCTGAGGTCTTCGCTCATAGGGAATCCTTGCACATTTGATTATTTGAAATTTTATCTATGAGCATGCCCCATAAATACAACAGAAAAACATAAAATGTACCTTTAAATCATTAAAACTTTGATGGGTTTGCAACTTGAATCTTGTGGCTACTGAAGGGGGGGG
>JASGAU010361375.1:0-17843 GCA_030220045.1 Australoheros facetus
GCCAGGGATTAATAATTAATTATTAAATGCAGAGTGGAGTATAAACAAAGTAAATAAGGTGAATGAAAAGAAACAGTGCATTATGTGAACCCCCCAGCAGACTAGGCCTATAGCAGCATAACTAAGGGAGGGTTCAGGGTCACCTGATCCAGCCCTAACTATAGGCTTGATCAAAAAGGAAAGTTTTAAGCCTAATCTTAAAAAAAAAGATCATGCTACGATCTAAAGAACCTCAAGAACAGCTAAGAAACAAGGTCACTGACATCTATTAGTCTGGAAAGGATTACAAACTAAGGCTTTGGGACTCCAGAGAACCACGGTAAGAACCGTTATCCACACACGGAGAAAACCTGGAACAGTGGGAATCTTCCCAGGAGCAGCCGGCTACCAAAATTACCAAGAGCGCATCAATGACTCATCCAGGAGGTCACAGAAGAACCCAGGCCTCACTTGGCTCAGTTAAGGTCAGAGTTCATGATTCAATAATCAGAAAGAGACTGGGCAAAGATGGCCTCTGTGGGAGAGCTCCAAGGAGAAAACCACTGCTGACCAACAAGAACGCAAAGGCTCATCTCACATCTGCCAGTAAACATCTGGATGATCCCCGAGACTTCTGGGAAAATATTCTGTGTACCGACGAGACAGAAGCGGAACTTTCTGGAAGGTTTGAGTCCCGTTAGACCTGCATAAACTAACACAGGGTTTCATAAAGAGAACATCACACCAGCGGTCAGACATGGTGGTGGGAGTGTGATGGTCTGGGGCTGCTTTGTTGTAACTGATGGAACCATGAATTCTGCTCTACCAGAAAATCCTGAAGGAGAACGTCCACCCATCAGTTCCTGCCCTGAAGCTCTCGTGAGTTTTGAACAATGATTCAAAACTCACCGACAAGTCCACCTCTAAAAAAAAAAAAAAGGTTTTGGAGCAGCCGAGTCAAAGTCTGGATTTAAATCGCACTGAGATGCTTCGGCCTTAAACAGGCTGCTTACGCTGGAAGAACCTCCAACGTGAAAACGATTCTGCAAAGAAGAGTGGGCCACCGCTCCTCAGCGATGAGAAACGCTCACTGCCGGTTATCACAAACGCTTGATTGCAGTTCTTGCTGCCGAGGGCGACACAGCCAGTTATTAGGTTTAGGGGCAGTTACTTTTTCACACAGGGCAGGCAGGTTTAGATAATGTCTTTCAGTTTTAAAGTGAAATCATCATTTCAGATTTACTCAGGTTATTTTAGTCTAATATTAAAGTTTGTTTGGTGATCTGAAACAATGTGACAAATACGCAAAGAACAAATAAGAAATGGGGGGGGGNACTGTTTCACAGCACTGTATAGAAAAAGTCAAAGAGAAGGACTGGAGATATATAACATGAGAAAACAGCCTGCTCCCAGTAATTGCAACAAATGCTACAATAAAAACTTAGGACACGTGTGTGTGATTGTGCAGCATCTTTTTTGTGAAACATCTTGTATTTCACACATGGCAGCCCTCACATCTGCAGCCTCTTCCTGTCCTTGTGTAGCCAGCAGACTTTCTGCTTCCCTTGGAGCGATGCTTTTCTCTGTACTGGGAAAAAAAAAAAAAGAGTTTTGGATGCCTTCTTTGTGCGCCACGTGTTCATACAGTTTCAAATGAAGTGTGTTGCAGAAATGCTGACAGTCCAACCAAAGCCTCTTAAATCAGATGTCACAAGAATTTGGGGACATTGTGACATTATGAGAAAAGGCAAACATGCATTTTCTCATGCTTTTATACCAGATTTTAATCAATCAGAAAATGTAAATCTTTTAAACATTTCCTTTAGTTTCAAAGATCTCCCTTCACAACAGAAAGTTTTGATGTTTGCGGGCCAAATATTAACAAGAACCATTTGATTGAAGAGCAACAGAAATGCATTTTTCCCTCATTCACAAGTCCGATGTGAATGTGGCCCAGCTCAGGTTCCTGCTGCACTCCAAGTTTCCTGAGATGTTTCTCAGCTGGTTTTGTTATTTTATACAACATTTCAAACACTGTTTATTCTTCTCTTATGATCATTATCATGTAGCCCTATTCATAAGGTGATACAGATGTTGGGTGTGTGCAATGGGAACTCCAGCACTGCATCAGAAACAGCTGCTTCCATCGAGTGCATGCGCACTGGACTGGACTGGTTGCTCATGAGGCCTTTAAGTGCTGTCAGAATAATTGGAGTCCAAAGTTGGGAAAAGGTTACCAAACGAAAAGTGAGGTCGGTGGATGACGCGTTCATCCCCAGCACGCAAGCAGCGTTGTTGTTGTTGTGAATCAGATTTACATCGTTTTTCTGATCAGTGTGACGTTTATCTGAGACGCCATGCTCACCACTCTGGGGGAGCCAAGTGCTGCACTTAAGTACAGTGCTGACGTAAATATAGTTTAGTGGAGCACCAATCAGCCACTTGATTAAAAGCATCCTTCATTTATATGTAGGTTCAGGAACTTTGGCAGTGGATCCGGGGGCCTTCCTTATGCTTTATCAGATGAGACACGGTGGTCTGGAGGCCATGAACATCAGGGCCTGCCATTTCAGTGGGAGGAGGTGGGCAGGTGGGTGCTTGGTGGTGGAGCAGCATCTAAAAGTAACACCCGCATGAATGGCAGCACAGGTTTCCCAGCAGCACAGTGGTCAAAGTCACATACTTGACCTGTCAGGTCTAAATGTTGCAGTCTGTCTTTGATGGTTACATTTGTAGGGTTTCCATTTAATTAACTGAATTTACAGATTAAAACACCTTCAGTTATTCTTTCACAGCATTCATACTGTAGGTTACAGTGAAATGATGGGCATCCGTAATTTGATGGGATGGCCTTCACAAAGACTGGGACTTTTACACTGGATATTTTTATATTTTTATATTAAAAACACAAAAAAGACGATTTTTTTTTTGCAATTAACTTTAAACCTGTATTAACAGTCCTGTTCTTTTCCACTTAATAAAATATGTATTGTGTGCCTATTAAGCGCTTTTCATTGAACAGCTTGGTTCCATAACGTTATAAGCAGTAATTATTACCGTACCTAAGCGGCGCCTGCAGCGCTCAGCAGTACGAGTTTCTGAGCAGCACCTGAAGGAAGCCAAACTTTTCTCACATTTCTGGGTGAAGTTGGCTAAAAGCAGGACTGTGGCTTTTGTTCCGCGGCGGGTCTGCGTGCGCTGTGGGCCAGCTTGGACTTTTATTGGGGACGTGAATGAACGCGGAGTCAGAAAGATGTAGAAACTGCAGCGGTGACGTCGCCGCGCTGGTTTCCTTTATTTCGCGGATCAATCTGTGAAGTTGGTGATTGTGACATGCAGCTGCTCACACCGCTGGATGGTCTCCGCACTGCCTGAAAGCGCCTGTAAACTCTGATTTTTCCCTGTAGTTTTTCTGGCTCACAAACATGCTAGCAAAGTTGTCACGTCGTTTCGGCGCGGAGGAGAAACTTCTTCACGGGAAGAGTCGCTGGACTTCAGCGGCGCTCGTTGTGCTCCTCCTGGGTTTGTTTGCCTCGTCTTGCTGGGCGGAAGAAACGTCCTGCCACGGAGCGTACGACCTCTACTTTGTTTTAGACAAGTAAGTCAAAGTGGAGAAAGGGGGGGTGAGCTTTAGTGTCCTCCGCTAATGTGTGTAAATGTAACCACTTGTTGTTATGAACTCTTGATTTGCGCGTGGAGGCGGAAGAGCTGATGCACCCCCGGGATGAGAGGGGGAGTTTGGCTGCAGTGGCCAAGTTTTCTGTGACCTGCTCAGGAATTTAGGCTCGCAACATTTTCAGTATTTTTGTAGTTTTTACAGAAGTTTGTGTCACCATAAAGTTTAGATAGGATTACTATGGGCACAAAGACACTCAGCGCCGCATGAGACAGGGACTTATCCAAAGGGGGGGCACTGACACCCTCACCACTGTCTACAGACTAAAGTATTCATTTGGCGTCGTTGCATGATAGAATGAATTGGACAGTGCGGGGTAATTTATTATATTTACTCAAGTATGTTACTGAAGTTCAGTGTTAATGAACTTTTTTCTTTCTTCTTCTGCTCCATTTTATTCTGAATGCAAATATTGTACTCTGTACTTGGTCCATTTATTTGAACTTCCTTATTTATATTTTACTGTATAAATCTGCTAATATCTGATGCTGTATTGCTCCTCATGGCCCTTTCAGCTGCTTCCTTATGTCCCAGATTTGGCAGGTTTTGCCCTCCGTGACACAATCGTCCCATATGTCCAGGCTTGGGACACGATAACACTAACTGATGACCGGCCTGAGGCTGTGCTGGTCTCAAACCAGTTCTTCATGTAAGGCAAATGTGTTAACCACTGCAGCATGGAGTCATGGTGGTGTGTTCTAGATAAATCTGCTCAGCAGAATATGCCATTAAAATCATTTCCCCCTCAAATATTAAAGTGACAAACACATTAAAGAATCAGTAATTATGATCTAATAACAGCACCTGTGTGACTCTGCGTAGTGAGTACTTTAATTTTAGGTAGTTACATTACAAGTACAAATCTAAAAGTTTGAACGATGAAGTGGGATTATGGCTTTTGTGTGAGTAAAAAGTTGAAACACAACAGAATCAGTGTTTGAACAGCTGTTACAGCACAGGGCTGCAGATGTGATGGGGCACCAGCACCTTACCTTTAAAGATCTTGTCAACTTTTTTTTAATGAGTGTCACAGAAACGGATGGGTCCAATGTAACACGTCCTCCATTTGTTGGTTCTGGGTGCCAACACTCAAGATGTTTGGATGGGATTCAAACTGGATTTCTAACTGTTGCTGAAGTACACGTGTGCAGGCGGATGGATGGAGTCTGCTCCCCTGAAGTTTCCCTGTGCTTTGAACACACTGTTGTCTTGCTAGATTGCTTCAAGCTGTGAATGTCAAAGACCTTATCACTGAATGCATTTACAAGTTACTGATAGTTTCCAGTGTTTGCTTTGATTTGATTTAAGTATGAATAAATGTGCACAGTTCGCAGTACAAAGAAGAAATATTGATGGCAGCGTGCACCAAAGGTGATAACATTACTGCAGGCACGTGCTGCACTTTGATTTGGTTTTGGCTGGCTAATCTTTGTGGGCTTTGTACAAGTGGAGGCTAGTTCATATTCAAAGTGAATAAGCTGCAGGCACGAGTCTGCGTGCAGGTCTGCTCATATCTCCAAAAACCATCCATACGATTCCCAGATAGCGCATGGCAGGAATTGCATCAAAGTCTAAATTTTCCACAGAAAACTGTGACAAAACTTTCCTGAGTATCACTTTGTCTTTTGCTTTTCCAACAGTCTTTATTTTTCTGACACCTTTAGGTGAAGACCACAGCACGCTGAGTGCAGTATAAAATGCCACGTTTACTGCGTTGGCGTCACAGTTGATGTGCACAATATCCAATATGTCAGGCCTAACTGCAGCTTAACCCTTCAGAGGGCGCTCATTGATATACTTTGAAATTCAGAATTTCAACCATTCACTGTTATTGGGGGACATAACAAAACTTAATTACTGTTGTGACATTTTTCAAAATGTTTCATTTTCATGTAGAAAATCAAGGTCGACAAAGTTACCATATTTGGTTTCGTCTGTGGGAAAAAAAATTCCAAGAAATGCATATATAAAAAAATACAAGAAAACCAAATATGTGGTGAAAGGAGCATGTATTTTAGAACATTACAACAGATTCATTCCAGCATCACTGCTCCCATGTCACTTGGGCCTGAGGTGTCCTGTTTGAGGTGGGTAGGACAATGTCAGGGTCTGCCAGGTGATCATCTTCCTCCTGATGGCAAGGTGGGCTAACATGACCACAGTCTCCCTCCTCTTGCCATAAACTATCTAAACTGACATTTGTTAAAAATTAATACACAAGCAATAAAACAACTGGTATAAACTGACAAAAATCACTATTTATAGCTTTAAAATCTCTAGAAATGGGTTAAATATTATTTTTCAGTACTTTAGCAATATTACAAATAATGTTCTAAGCTTTATTCCCTCATTTGTAAACGAAATACACTTAGTATAATTTGTTAGCTGCATCAGGCATTATGTCCAAATATGGTCATCCCTTGTGTTTATGTGAACAGGGCGTATGATCAAATATGGTGCCCACATTTTTCATGTCGTAATTTCACTCATTTTACTAAGTCCTTCACAAACAACACGTATGCCATCACTTACCACAACTATTCAACGGTAATTTGTGTGAGTTTTATCAACTTAGCATTTTTAGTTTTGATGTTTTGAACATAAATGCACAGCGAGCCGAGCCCCGTCAGGGTCTTTTTTTCAGTTCTGTGAAAACACAAACTTTGACGTGTTCCAGGTCTCTGCTGATTGGTTGAATGCTACGGTGAGGTGTTCAGTCATGTAGTGTGATCTTGATTGGCTGGATGAAAACCATATGTTTCTTAACCTGACTGAGATGCAGTACTGTCATCATGGGGTGGCTGTAGCTCAGTAGGTAGAGCAGGTCACCGACTGATCGGAAGGTCAGCGATTCCTGGCTACTCCGGGCTACATACCAATGTATCCTTGGGCAAGATACTTAACCCCAAGTTGCTCTCCGACGCAACCGTCGGAGTGTGAATGTGTGTGAATGTTAGATAATTAAAGCACTTAGCTTAATTAATATGGAAGTGCTTGTATGAATGGGTGTGCATGGGTAAATGTAAAACGTGTTGTGTAAGCGCTTTGAGTGCTCGGAATGAGTAGAAAAGCGCTATATAAGAACTAGTCCATTTACCATTTACCATCATTTATCAAGTGTGTGTAAATTACCAAATATGGTAACTTGCCCTATAAAGGGTGGCGGTCATAGTTATAGTTATGTGCAATAGCACATTGCAAATTGCACAAGAGTTTAATTGATATATCAGATGAATCACAGCATGATACAATAGATTAGTAAGCTCACTAATTTTTACAGTAGCTGCATCCCAGTGTTTTGGGTTTCTGAGTAATCATGCAACCAGGAAGCTTAAGTTGGGTTTAGTGTGACGTTTTAGTGTGAAGAGCAGCTGAAAGTTGGAACTGGAAGCTGGGATTGCCTTGCACGGTGTTGCAGAAGCTTCCAGTCGCTCTGCAGCTGCAGCAGCTTTGGATGAATTAAAAACAGACAATGATGATTATGATGCATTGGCAGTTTACAGTTTAGGTCTCTGGAGAGTTCAGGAGATGACTTGAAAAGGGCGCGCACACACACACACACTCACAGTTGGGTGATACTTGAGGGCTGCAGCTTGGTTAGATGGTGTATTTCAATGCTTGGTTGTATGTGGTGAAGAGAGTTCTGTGTTAAACCTCATGAAACCACACACGTGTTACCATGACCTCATTATACCTCCAATAAGTCGCTTCATGCACCTGATGCTAACCAAACTTTAACCATGCCGCTCTCTTTAAGGAGCAGAGTTGGTCACATAGTGTCATGACTTTATTGTTTTATTGTTACCATCGCAGGAAATGCTGCCAGTGTAGAGCTGTGATGTGATAAGAGGAAGAATGGAGGTTTCTCAACTGTTACTGTGTTGTTTCATTGTTTCAACATGCATAGAAACAGATATCTGTCCTGACAGTAGAACGTGTGTCTTTTAATTAAAGTTTAGTGATGAAAAAGACTGAAAGTTATCATTGTTACTTAAATCTTTTAACCCTTTTTACCTGACATGATAAACTAGTGGGAGTTTTAACACGGTCACAGATTAACACACACCCTGTTCAGTGCCACCAAACCAACCTTATGGTGCACCGACAAATCCTGTGGAAACCGCTTTGAACAGATGTTAGCGCTGCAGTACTTCCTGTGTCATTCATGCTTGCACAATGCTGCTCCAGACATCACACATGCAGATGCTTCACAGCCACGTTCAGGTAGAGCAGCTAAAGAGTTTACAGCCTCGACAGCGACTGTTTTTAATCCTGTTGTCCCACAGCCTGGAAACGTGCCATCGCTCAGGACCGTTGAGTTGAAGCGCTGCTCCCCTGACCCTTTTATTTTTGACTGCCCCGCCCTTGTTTAATTCTTAAAATTACAGGATGATGACCAAGATTGTTGGCACAAGTTTGACAGAGTTCACAGATCTGTTTGTTCTGCTTTTTGTTTTTGGTACAAATTTGCTAATTAAGCTCTCAGTTGGATTTACAAATGCAAGTTTACATGTGTGAAATGCATGTTGGTTACTGCCCAGCTTGCATAGCTGAACTGTTGGATTTCCTGATTGAACTGATAAGACTGGAGTCTTGAAGTAAGTGGAGCAGTCACTGCCTTACAGACAGATGTCCTGAGTGTGGTGGTCACTGTGGTAGTCACACAGTAACAAACACCCTGTTTGATCCTCCTTTTGGACTCTTGTAGAGGTCACAAGTGAACTTCATGTTGCATAAACTGGCAGCTGAGCCCAAAAACCCATCAGGAAAGTGTTTACTGAGGTCACAGAGGGAGAGAACTTAGAGCTGCTTTCCCACAGACCTCCCATAGTGGAGTCACCCCTGTAGGCCGTCAGGTAGAGTGCAGGCTGATGGCACTTCTGCACTGGCTTCACTTTTCAGACCCGCTGTGTTCATCTTTTTACATTCACACTTGGCAACCAGCCTGTCGGTCCTCTGTGATGTGCAGAGCTGTAGTCAGCCAAAGAAGACCGAGCATTGCTTGAAACGGTTCTTCTCTGCACCCAGTCGATTGGAGTACGCTCTGCCTGCAGCTGTACAACCCTGAAAGCATTATGAGCATAAAAGGCAAGTATTTGCTGCTTATTAAATCATTCTGAGATGGTTTCTTTAAAATGGAATGGTAACAGACTGAGAGCTCAACACTGAACGTCAGATTTCCAAGAAAAGATCTATATCTGCTCGGCCTGTGCCGTATCGCGTCGTCTGTAAGGTGGAAAGAGCAAACTTGTTTCACCGCTCGATGCAACAACACATCACTGAGTACAACCAGGCTAAGAAGGAGGAGATGCTGCAGCTGGTGATGTGCAGCCCAAATGTAAAGAAATGACTGAAGTGCATTTTTCATAGACTGAGGAAGGAATTTCCTTAGTTGTAGAGGTATTTTCATAGTATTTATACCTGTACCTGCTATAAGTAATGGTTTCAGCTGTTGTTTGCTCTGTTGATCGAGGTTATTGATGCGGCAAAATTCTGTTAAATGAGAGATTATTGACTAAATAATCGAGTGGTGATCCCGGAGATTGATGTGCGGCTCACCTAAAGCCTCCTCAGAGGGCAGTGAAAGGTAAATATTCCAACAACAAACCCAAACGTTAATAAAGAAAACAGAATCAGATGTTTGGATTGTTATGAGCACATTAAGTAGATTGAAGCTTTGAAAACTGTTGATTAGAGTCTTTTCAAACCACAGATGCTAACTTCTAATCTGTGTGCTGATCATAAACCGAGCCATCGCACGGAGATCCTCCAGAGCAGATTCCCATCCTTTTAACTGTTGAAGCCACAAAGACCTTCTTCTAATTCGATGCAAACGCATCAGTGTTGTCAAAGCAGAGTGAAGCGGTTCTTGCCTGTTTCCTTGGCTGTGACCTTGTCTATGGGCAGCAGGGAGGAGAAGGAGGTGGCATGAAAGATGAGCCTCCTAATGGTCAAACTCTTCTTTTATGTGCTCCGTACATACATAGAATTGTAATTATTGATTTAATTACCTCTTTGTCGTTACATCAAGGGCACATTTTACACTCTGTGTTCATTGTGGTCACCGAGGGGTGAGAGGGGCCAAGGGCTGTAGGTTCACACCCACCCGACGCTGGCTCGTCCTTGGAAAATTTATGTGTCATTTTCAGCAATTACTAAGTCCTAATTAGTTTTAATGAGTCAAAAGACAGAAGTACTCACACCTTCTACCACGTTTCTCTGCACTTCTTCAGTGTGCCCAGGAAAGGCTGCAGCCACGAGCCTGTAAGCTGTTGGAGAGGTTCCACGTGTCTAAACTGCACGAGTGAATCTGAACTAACTTCAGTGGCACTCAACCTCTGTCCAGGAACTTCCTGTTAGATTTCAGCTCTGTTGGCTCGCTACATTAGCAGACAGGCAGCCCAACAGCTGAAGTGGCTGCTATAGTACACAGACTTTGCACAGTTATCCAGCATGTGGCTGGTGTTAAATGTCCAACTGTGGTTGTGGTACAAAGCACAAATACTGTACAGTATTTTACTCCCCAGCACACAATCTGCTGCAACCGATGAGCTGCGAGCTGACTGTTGTTTTCTTGTTTTCAGGTCTGGAAGCGTCGCTAATGACTGGTTTGAGATCTTTTCCTTTGTGAAGAACCTCACGGACCGGTTTGTGAGGCAAGTATGAATCACAAGAGTCTCAGAAATGATTTAGTTTTTGTATTCTCATGTTTTCAAATAGGGAAAAATGTTAGCAGAAGATTCCTGCACGTGGAAAGAATAGCAGGACGCTGAAAGAAAGAGGACTAAGTCGGGGACACGGAAGAACCCTCTTTGTCTGTTTTACATCTGTGCGGCAGATTTATGGGATAAGTGTCCATCGCTCCACAGCTCGCACCATCGTTTCCAGCCAGTGCACAGATTTAAATGCCTTTCCACCTGTTTTACAAACTATCATTGTGCAAAATCCACGGCATCCTCATAATTCATTAAAAAGACAAAACCGCAGAAAGCGGCTCGAAACGTTCAGCTTGCATAACGTTTGAGTCAAGCGGCGCCTGCCAGCACAGTACAGACGGTAGCGACCCAGCCAGAATGAAGTGGTTGGTTGAAGAAAATAGCAAAGGCACCAGGTGGGAGTGGGTGGCAGAGAGGAGCAGTCTTCTGGGCTGTGAGAATGGCCATTTGCACCAGGGGGGGTCCGGCTCCACACTTATCCCCTGCTTCCACCACAGAACGGCTGACAGGCAGACAATGTACAGTAAAGCAAAAGAACACTGGAAGGCGATGAAGACAATCTGCTAAACAATGCTCGCTCACCACGAGCACTTCTGTTCCGCCATGTGGAGCAAACTGGACTACTTCATCACCCCCCACCACCACTCCCAAAGAAAAAAACCCAACACCACCCTCTGATTTGTCCTTGGCATCAACTGGTTCTTTATCCCAAGTGGTTCTTAGAAACAGAAAATGCTGCTGCTAAAGAGCTAACACGTAACATCTTAAGCTCCACGGAAAACCTAAAGTTCGACGTTAAGTCACCACCCACGATTTCTCATCCGTGGCTTGAGTGCGGTTAGTTTTTAGTCCACATATGACTCCCGAAACTTGCAGACAGGATGTGGATGTATACGGCTGCTACCGCTCCCTGCCAAATGTGGCCGTGTGGCTTAAAGATTGTGCTATTCTTGCGGGGGAGGATCGCGACTGGGCCATGTGTCATGTGGGTGAGAAATATCAGCACCTCTCCTTATGCTCTGAAGGCTTCGGATCTCTGAAGGAAACACTTAATTATCCGAAGTTTAACTCGCTCTGTGGGATGGCATCCGTGCGCTTTCTGTCTGTGGCAGAGGTGGGAAGTAACTGAGTGCATGTACTCGAGTACTCGTCTGAGTATTGCTCACTGATACTTAAGTATTTGTGTTCATGCACCTTTACTTTGGTTACTTTTAGCATCCTGTGATTTCATGTAAAGCTGCATGATGTTACTTCCTTACCTTGTACACCACTTCTCAGACCGTATAGCTGGTTAGACGGATTGCGTCACCTTTATGATTACGCTGTCAGGTTAACAAAGGGGACACGAATGCAGTCGAATGCTGTTAACACTGATGCCTCTGAGGATAAAAACATCAACGTAAAGCTTGGGGTCTGAGAGTATTTTTTTTTGGGCTTGAGGTTTGTAATATCTGACACCATCAGACAGTTGGTGACTGCAGAGCTTCATGTAATTTTAGCACCTGTTACAGTGACGGCTGTCTTCTTAAACGCACTTCCATGTAATCAATATTTTTAGATGGCCGTTAATGGAATGATATATTTTATCTTCAGTGTGTTTAAAAAAGCCTGTCCAGTAACATGTGGTCCTTGTATGTGACAGCCCATCACAGCCCTGTGATCAGCTTCAGAGAGCGCCACTGAAATGAGTCACGCCCTGCTGACGGCTACCTGCAGCTACTCTGGGCTTTAGTTTAACTGAATTTCACATTGAAGCCTTAGTAACAACATACAGTAACATAATATAATAATAATAATAGTAAAGTATAGCTTCAGTACATTTTCAAATCAAACCAGAGCTTCATGCCTATCTTATATTTATATATGAAGATCTGGAGTTTATATCATTTCAGTTCTTCAGTGTTTCAGGCCTGAAGCTTTGCTTTAGTTTTATTATTATTGTCGTATAACTATGTTGTTACTAAGGCTTCGATATGAAAAGTAAAACCCAGAGTAGCTGCAGGTACCCGTCAGCGGGGCGTGACCCATTTCAGTGGCGCTCTCTGAACCCGATCACAGGTGTGATGTGTCAGTTAAAAGGACCACATGTTACTGGTGTTTTAGCTTCCTCTGCAGGCTCTGTCTTCATCCCTATGCTGCTGCATGTTCACCGGTTTAAGCCGGATATTTCCTCAGAAAGCAGCTCGGTAATCTGCTGCTGCTGCTCTGATATGTCCATCATGCTGAGTAGAAACAGCTCTGCCTGTGCTGTGAACACACACTCTGTGGTCAAACACACATCAAAGTGTCCAGTGTATCATTTAACACCCTTAAACAGTCACAGGTACAATATATCTATACTATATTTGTGCAACCCTGTGTGTGCGTGTGTGTTTATGTGTGACTCATTACCACAACATGTTTCCTGTCTTATTAATCACTTCCTCAGTCCCACAGAAGCTGCTTTAAGTCACTCACTAATATTAGTTGACATTAAAAGAGGCCCTTCTGTTTGGTTAATTATGAATGCATCTTTAATTTTCTGTAAGTAAACTGAACTCATGCTTATGTAACACTGTCAGTCACACTGACACAGCCCCATCTACCCTGAGTACTTCACTTTTGGTTATTTCATAAAGACAATGAGGGACAGAAGTCCTGGTTTTATGGATAATAACACTAATATAATGCAGTGATGTTGTTGTCATTTAAGAACTCGTGTGAGATATTTTGAGTGCTGTTTCTGTTTGGTTATTTAACCATTTATTTTACTGACTTCTGCTCTCGTCTTCAGTCCGAGAATGAGAGTCTCCTTCATCGTTTTCTCAGCCCAGGCCAAAGTCCTGCTGCCTGTGACCGGAGACAGGTACTAAACTCTGAATTTATTAACTTCATGCAAACATACGTGTTCCCAAACCTGCAGCTCCCAGATTTCTCCTCCAAACCCACAAATCTGTGTTTGATATTTGAATACTGGAATTTAGCATTTACACATCTGTGCCATCCGCTGAAGCAGGAAACATGAGCACAGATGCTGAAATACGTAAAGACGTCTCAGTGATCTTCATGATGATTCAGCCTTTTATCCAAAAAGATTCTTCAAATGAATATTAAATGATTTTGCTGTAACTTTGTATTTCATTCTCACACATCGGGCTAAAACTGATTTGTCAGCAGGCTGACGTCAGTCTCTGTGTTTGTGTTATGTATTCACCGTCATTAAAACTCACAGAAATGATGTAAATTCATGTTGGGCAGGTATGTTGGTATTCTCGAACCTTCTGTTTACTGTCAGCAAACTCACATAAAAGTCTGCACTGATGTTTAAAGAAGCATTTTGATCCTTTAGTTTGTTTTTGTGGGTATTTATTCCCGCGCTGAGGCTTCATAATAAAAACAAACTGGTTCTTACGGGTTTCATAAATCATCAGAGCAGAGCCACACACGGACGGTGGGCCGGCATTAATAACAACTGATGTCAGTCATTATATTTACTGTATTTTCAGTTATTATTTACACACGTGCTGTTTGTAAAACATGCTGCTCTAATGAAGGTAACTGATGTGTTTGAACGGTGGTTCAGGTAGAGGGCAGTCCCTGGATTTCCAGCCTTCTTCTTCCAGGGAAAAGCCGTGGCTGCACATTTACATCGACTGATTATTATCAGCAAACTTTTCTTATTCTTATGATATTTTTAGATACAAGATTGAAGAAGGTCTGCGACTTCTGCACGATGTGAAACCAGCAGGTGAAACGTACATGCACGAGGGGCTCAAAAAGGTCTGTTTCCTCTCTTAAATGATAAAAATGGATTGTGTGAAGCTGAAGTCTGATCAGCTGTTGGCGTCGATCTGCCCTCGCAGGCCTCAGAACAGATACAGCAGCAGTCAGTCAAGTCCTCGAGCATCATCCTGGCTCTGACAGACGGGAAGCTCGCAGTTTACGTTCACGAGCTGACCGTAAAGCAGGTGACCGCTTTATTCTGACCGCAGCTTTTCTCACACCAAATACAAATCATACTCTCCAGTTTTCCTCGTTTAAAAAGTGAACTTTTACATTTTTTTACTGTTTAATTGCAACAGTATTGATGTGTTTATGTGCATTCATGCTGTGCTTTTCTTTCCTCTCCTTTTACATTCCAACCTGTTGCCCATCATCCGCACATGCACGTCAACTTGAGGCTGAGGAAGCGAGGAAATATGGCGCTCGTGTTTACTGTGTGGGTATCAAGGACTTTGATGAGCAGCAGGTAAGAGGGCTTTAGTCTTAATCTAAACACAAGACAAGTCTGTTACTGAATGTGTGCGCAGCGATTTTTGTGTAAGACACATTGGAAGAGTGTCAGGAAAAGGTAAACAGCATCAGTGCTGTTACCTGTGTGATATTACACCTGAACATGGCCGTAAATGATAATAATAATAATAATAATTAGCTTTAAAGCAGAGAACAGGCTTCATGACCTAAAGCTTACTCTGGAATTGCAGCTGCAGGAAAGTTTCCAGGATTCCTGCATCAATAATTCTTAAAACGTTGTTGATCTGTTGTTATCGACAAACACACCTGGATATAACATGCACGGAGCTTTTTGAATGCTTTGAGGATTCAGCCCCTGTAAAAATGTAGTCACTGGTATAACCTCTGTATCCTTCATCAGTCATGTTTCCTGCTGGTGGCTTTGAAACGTTTCTCTGCAGAACACTTTGAGTCCATCTGTATTTGTGGGACGTCTTCGTCCCCTTCAGGTGATGCTGCAGCATTTCAGTGGGGTTAAGGCCGTGGCCGATGTTCTCGTGCACTTTGGGTCACTGACTAGTTCGATTGTCCTCGAAGATCATGGGGTACCATCTCCCCTGAATTCTTTTCATTCAACTGTAAATTCATTGTTTCCATTTCAAGGCCTACAAGGAGGCAGAAAATCATGATGCTACCGCCGCCGTGCTTCACAGCTGCGGTTTTGGTGTCAGAGAAAAGTCTCAGTTTAGTCTCATTTGTTGCAGCTTGAAGGGTGCTGCAGTATTTATTTGCAGAGCAGTGGCTTCCTTTGGTCTTCTTCAGTTACCACTATTCTTATTCGGTGTTTTCATTATAGGAGACATGCTGGAGCTGCAGCCGCCAGGTTGTTTTATTCAGGAACTCCACTACGAGCAGCAGCAGCAGCAGCAGCAGCAGCCCTGCATTTCTTATATTTGTAGACAGTTTATGTGCATTCATGAACACGGGCTTCTTTAGAAACTCTTATGTAGGCGTTTCCAGCTTCTTGCATCTCTGGAAGCTGGCATTATTATTATTATTACTATTATTGTTATTACTATTATTATTATTGTTATTATTATTATTATTATTATTATTATTAAGTCATTATTTTTTTCCATAATAAGCTAAAACACTGTGCATGGAATTGTGGACTTTCCAGGGCAGTGGATTTTTAAATTATTTTTGGTTTGTCATTATCATTTATTACTTTTTATTCTTTTAGTTTTAATTGTTTGGCATGTTTCTCTTTTCATTGTGGAAATCGGGGGGTGAAAAAAAAATGGCTGGACTCCACTTTTTTGGCTGCTCACACACTCTGTGATTAACATGTGCTTATCTTTCACTGCATTAATGAATGAGAGGAAATTGAAACTAATCCTGAACTTTAAAATAACTTTGAGATTAATTAGTTTGCACAAATCCCTGATCCTAAAATTCTGATCAAAAATCAAATAATACCCAGCAAAAGAAAGTGTAGCCTGTCATACACAGTAACAGTTAGGGTGTATATGCATTATTAGGCTGGAGCAGTGAACTGTCTGATTGGTAACATTTGCTGTTACAGTTACATATTGAAACAGTACATATCTGTGCTGCTGCAGGAAAGAAGTCCGGCTCCAGCAGGGTCACGATTATATGAAGCGCACAGAGGAGAAAACCTATCAGAGCCTCCTGTGAGCATTTGTGGAGTAGAAGCATCATTTATGTTGGCTGTGAAATCAGCTATTGGCTCATCACAGCGTTCACACTATTTTTATAGTTTGCATTGTTTGTCTCCACAGTGTACAGTTTCACTCCAGAGTTTGTGCTCGTGAATAAAATGATGTCGAGAATCGTCGCCCGTAATGTCAGTGACGCTCGGTGCTGTCGGCACTTTTACTGTCCCTCTTCCAACATGGTGGCCTGTCCCTTGTAACCATTGGTAACCATCCTGTGATGAGAATAAGTCAAAAACAATGGCAATATTGCTCCCAGTTTGGGTGGCAATTTTTTTGTAGTTGAGCAAAGTGTTTGCCACAGTCAAGCCATCTGTTTGTCTCCTCCTGCCCATAATATGAAAGGAAAGCAGTGCTCAGTCATAAAGAGGAACAGAGAAATGGAAGAAAGCTGTGTTAAATCAGCGCTGCTCCCTGTTTACTCCATTCTTCCGTGATACCAACAGCTTGCTGAAATTGCGGACACCAGAGACCATGTGTTTCCTGTCAAAGATGGCTTCCACGCTCTCAAAGGCATCGTCAATTCTGTAAGTTTGCCTGCTGTGTCTGTGTGTGTCTTTGTGAGGTGAACTTGCAGTTGTTAGTGGACTAACGAGCTTCGGCTTGCAGCTTCATTTCTTTTCTCCACATCCAGACACTTTGTCACCTTTTAGAGGCTTTGACCTAATTTATGAAATGAGTTCACTGGTAACATAGTGCACTTTGTTTGTCAGCTGAGCAAGTGAATAAAGTTCTTTCCTTTGGCTTCACTGACGTTTCTCACAAATTAGAGCAAAACCTCAGTGAACTTCCTGCTAAGCTGTTTGGAAAAAGTCTGTGGCAGTAACTGCAGACACAGAGGGAAATGTCTCAGCCACTCGGTCACAAATTACACGCTGGGATGGGAACAAGTAGTCACTGTCCATTCAGCATCCAAATCACGCCGTGTTTTTATTATTGTGTCAAACGTCAGGGTGCAGCAGCAGAGCTGCAGTCCATTCTACTCTTGTTAGATGATTTTTCAGAATAAAAGCTGCTATAAGCACCAAACACACATGCTCAGTGCGATACTGTAATCAGTGAGTCTCCATCAGAGAGCAAGACTGTGCTTAAATGAAGTTTCCCATGCAGCCTCCTCTTTCTCTGCCAGTCAGTTAGTTATACTTTCCATTTGCTGCAGCTTTTAGGTGGGGGTTCGTATGGCAACATTTTTATATGAGTCGGAGCCCTGCAGAGCACTCTGACCCGAGCCGGACTTTCATGCGCCTCAGAGCCGACAAGGCCAGCAGTGTTTAGGCAAAGAGGAGCTAAATGGAGCTGTCAGACGTGCAGCTGGAAGGACACAAAGCCAAAGGGTGCGACGTGTTTCTGTTCGATGCAGCGAACTCTGAGCTGTGATTGATGGAGCTGCTTTACAAAGAGGACGGTCTAAAACTGCTGCGTTCCATCTTTGACTCAAAACACACACACAAGGAGGACAGAGATCAGATGCATGCTTCATGCAGACTTACTGTAAATTTGTTAATTTTCTAATTTATTTAAACA
>JASGAU010361378.1:0-37606 GCA_030220045.1 Australoheros facetus
GAAAACTACATATAATGCAAATATATATATTTATTTCCCATCCAGGACCTTGGATGAAACTGAACACCGAGTATTAGCCACGGCTTTTCAGCACCTTCTGCTCTTGGAGCTGAATGGGAGTAAATATCAGTCCACATATCTTTAAGTCTTCAATTTTTTTTATTTTTTTTATGGTGGAGTCGTTGATGTTGTGTCGAATACTTGACTGTACTTTGTGGCATTGTTGAGCTGGACTGCATATTAGGAACACCAAGACCACCGCAGATTCTAGTCTAGTTTAGATAATATTCTAAAATCTTAGGTCCAAAATTAGGTCAACACAAAAACAGTACAGGAATGTTTTTTTATTTTATTTTATGTTCAACAGTCATATCATTTTACTGATTCATCTTTTATTATTCTTATTTTGAAAATTTCATGAATCTATTGCAGAAAATGTAATATCCAAATCCATGAGTGACTCCAAGGGATATTAGTGTCATGCACCACAAGAGGGCGACTCAGTTGAGCACAGAGCAGCAGCTCAGTCTCATTTGATGATCTTGAGCCCAACAATGAAAGGTGAAGAAAAGGAATTTTGGTTTCATGTGTTACTGATGCTACAGCACAATTCAGTGTGTATTTGACTCCCTCGAAAAAGATTTGGACTATAAATGTGTTTTTGATGCTCAGTCCTGAATTTTATCATGCTGGCTTAAAAGTCCCTTTTGCTCATGACTCATTTTTATGGTGCAGTATTTAGCAGTTTACCACTTCAATTACAGATTGAAATATTGTATTTTGAGACACTTGTTTGGAAACCTGCCAAACATGTTGAGGTTTATTGAGGTTTGGATCACATTAATGCCATTAAGCAGCATCTGCTTCATCCTTCTTTTTGTTTTGTTTTTTTGTCAAGTTCATACTAAATTTTGGTGAGACCACTCCAAAACCACTAATGCACACATAAGAATTGTAATTGTGTTTGATGCTCATTGAGGTACTTAGCCTTTACGTTTAAGGAAAGCCAGTGTTGATGGATATTGATCCAAGAAAAAGTGGCAATGAAGCAGTCGCAGTTACCAAAAATTGGACCACTTTATCTGCTCCAAACCTCTCCCAACCTTTTCTTTTGCAATGCCCCCGACAAAAGCATTTCCACCTCCTCCACTATGATCATCAGCTCAGGGGACGCAGAGGCCGATGTCCCTGAAACAGCTCAGCAGCCACAGGGCGATTTAGTTACATTGTTGAGATCCGAATGCTCTTCAGTATTGATCTTGGGACACATCAATTTTCCCACTTCCTACATCCTCCTTTAAGATCACCCCTGCAATGCCCATATCTAACCCCCCCTTCTTACAACTTTGACAGCACTCTTCTCCATCAATAGCCGCTTCTTTGGCATTGTATTCATGTGCTGAGTTTGCTTGATACAGGATTTACCACATACAATCACTACAGTGTGAGTAGAGCCACCATAGGAGTACTTATCATGGGTCCTGTGGTTCCAACTCACATTAAATAAATGTTAATAATTAGCACATTTCAATCTTGTCGCTGATGCTGTCATCTATGTTACACTGTTCTAACTCTGTTAGTGCTGTTGTTGATATATGTGCTCACAGGGCCTTTGCTGGGATCCATGTTTTTTTTTTTGTATACATCACATTTCAGTCATATTTCTGGTCAGCAAAAAGAAATGTCATGTCAGCCTGCAAGGTCACAATTATAATACCGTCTTGATGAAGGCGGTTTGCTGCATGACGAAAGGCATTACTCGGGGACAGTAACACCTGTCATTCCCAGCAGCCCAACTCTTCTTCAGAAGACTCTTCATTTAGCTGCACATTTAGCTGGGTTTGATTCCACCTTGGCCCAGGCCCCTCCCTCTCTGTCTGTGTGGAGTTTGCATGTTCTCCCCGTGTCTGCGTGGGTTTTCTCCGGGTGCACCGGTTTCCTCCCACAATCCAAAGACATGCACTTACTGGGGTTAGGTTAATTGGAAACTCTAAATTTCCCATAGGCATGAATGAGAGCATGAGTGTGGATTTTGTCTGTCTTTCCATGTTGGCCCTGCGACAGGCTGGCGACCTGTACAGGGTGTACGCTGCCTCTCGCCCTATGTCAGCTGGGATGGGCTCCACCCCCCACCGTGACCCTGAACAGGATAAGCAGAAGTGGATGGATGGAATAAGCACAAATTGTACTACAACAAACATTTCAACAGCATAAACAGTCAGATCCAAACTCCCTTCATCCTCCCACCAAACAGCTTGTTTACTACAAACTGAAAAAGCTGATATTTGGCGAGTTATAGATTTTCAGCATCACATGATCAAAACTGATACTCATCTCACTTTTTAATCACACATTGGATGTTTTTTTTTAACCCATCTGGAGGCCAAATTATGATTGTCTTATAAAAATAAATCCTTTTTTTTTCTGAGCCAGAAACTGTACACTGTCTGTCTCTCACACTCATATCTTCCTGCTGGTTTTCACCTATGAGAGGAAAAACTTTGACAAGCCAAAAACAATCTTGAAACAAAATGTTTGAACAACCAAATATTTAAAGTGTCTTTTAGTGCAACCATTTCTGTCACTGACAGCAGTGAAATGAAAAATCTAAACATTAATACAAATTAAATATGTGAGTAATAGTAACATTAATATATAATGAAGAGGAAAATTGGCTCTACAGTCAAAGTATTTTTTTTCTGTAGGATGAAAAATGCTCAGTTGTACTAAAGTTGGTCAATTTTAATAGACTGTTATGATTGCTTTTGGACCCACCTGCCGAGTGGCCATTCAGAGAACTGAAGTTTGTCTTCAAGCAGTAACATTAAAACACTGCAGGGTATATCATTGCAATGCTCTATGATTTTGTCATTTATAATAATAAAAAATAAATAAATAAGTCTACCGGCTTCTGTAAATGCCAGTTGTGCATTTGCCAATTAGGCTGCCTTTTTAAGCTGTGGGTGCAGAACCAGCATTACTGACATGCACACAGGATGTGAAGAGCTGCTCATGGGCTGTAAACTGTGCTGGAAGAAACTTTGCATTTTTGTGGCGAAGCTTTGTGAAGTGCTAAGCATTGAGTCTGTGCAGAGTGTGCAATTAAAGTCAGGTGTTTGTGAAGCAAAGACAACAGCAATGGACACATAACTAAAGTGCAAGATGATTTATTTAGGTTAACTCCTCTCCTAATTGGATTAATGATTAATGACTTCCTCTGTATTTTCTACCCAATGAACAGGATGAACTTCATTTTTTCCTTTTTATTTTCATAAGGTTTAATCTTGTCTGACTTTGTGTGAAAAAAAAAAGAACTGCCGCAGTTGGCTGATCATTGTTAAAACTGAATACTGAACAAGACAAAACAGCACCCAACTGTGAATAACTTTAGGCTTTTATACAGTTTAAATGTATTTAGCTTTGGTTATGGGTTAGTTATATAAAAGTTGAACTGTACAGTTATCATGGGAAATTGCATTTGGGACCAAAACATATTTTTTCTTCACATGTATATGTGGACTGACTTTCTTTTTAAGGAAATGTTTTGGCAATGTTTATTTGCTCCAAAGTGATTGGTATCCATCCAGTCACCATCTTTAACACAGAAATATACACCATTGTACTCTATGATTATATTACTGGGTGCAATCACCCATCTCTGGTCACCATCTTTGCACATGTATGGCCACAGTGGCTCACCTTTACTGGTAAATGCATTCTTAGAAAAGCCCCCTTGTATGTTTGAAATGATGAAGTGGTTTGAGCTACAGTCAGAGTCTTTCATGCAGCTGCCTGTTAGCCTGATATTCACGTGTACAGGCCTTATTCTGGTCAGAGGTTTTTAGATTTCCATCTACATAATTGATCAATACTTGGCTGTTGTTCACCACTTAATTGCAGAAATGTGGAGTAAAAAAGTGTTGAGGTTAATACTGCTTTGATAAAAACATGGGTTAAGATCTAAAGGAAAGAGGTAAACTGAAGGAATGGATTTCGTTTCTTGCATATTGGTGGATATGAAATACAGATGTTGTGCTGTTTAGACGATAAGTCTAGTCAAGACAAGAGGTCTCTCCCGTTGAGTCTAAAGACAGGATGACCCTGCTATGATGTTTAACCACACTGATTTCTTATCTGTTTGCTGTTGAGGTGACACATTGGGGCTGATGTGAGAGCCAGAGGGCCACTGTATAAAGTTATGTCTCAGCATGCACTGGGAAACCTGCTGGGGGAGGCTGAGTCACTGAGGTACTGAGAGAGAGTGGACACCACATGTTTTTAACTGGCTGCCAAGTAGGGGATAGTACATCACATGTGACTGGTTACAGATCTAAAAACAAGAATTATAGATGCAATTCAACACAGAGGAGGAGACGCTTTCACCCTTCACAAATCGTTTGCAAATATAAAACCACAAAAAGTACATGCTGAAGGCTGGAGCTGAGCCAAAGCTGTAGGAGAGCACACACTTTCCTCCTGACAGGCTGTCTTTAGGCTGTCATGGGTGGTGGGGGGGCTTTTTATCCTTGGTAAACTTAATATCAGTGGTTCAAAGTGAAGAATAAAAACAGATCCTTTAGCAGACGATCCCATCAGAGTCATTTAACGGCCCGTGTTGCAGCATTATTTCATGAAATAGAGGGGTTTTATTACAAAAGTGCCCCCATATTTCAAATATATTTATGTAAAACAGATACTGTAAATGTCAACTGAATATTTCATCTCACAATTTGTGGTTTGTTTTTGACCCAAGTCTGTTAAAAGCAGGAATAAATGTTTTTGAATATAAGGGTTCCTCTTCCCTGACAGTTCTAAGATTTTACACATCAGGAGATAATTCAAATCACCTGGTGTTTAACAGGTCTAAAAATCAGGTCATACTGGTCATATTGTAGAATCATGTGCTGTGTTTGGCAAAAACTGAACACAACATGTCAGCAGTTCAGCAAACACCTCATACCAACTGTAAAGCACAGTGGTGGAGGGGTGATGAATTGGCTTGTTTTGCAGCCACAGGACCTGCACCCCTTGCAGTCATTGAGTCAACCCTGAATTCCTCTGTATACCATTATTCTGGAATCAAATGTGAGGCCATCCGTCTGACTGCCAAAGCTTGGCCAAATTTGAGTCATCCAACAGGGCAAATCTACAACAGAACGGCTGAAAAAGAAACAAATCAAAGTGGTGCAACGGCCCAGTCAAAGTCCAGACTTCAACCTGATTGAAATGCTGTGGCAGGACCTTAAGAGAGCTGCGCATAAACATATGCCAGCAAACCTCAGTAAACTGAAGTAATGCTGCAAAGAAGAGCGAGACTAAAATTTCTTCACAACAATGTGAGAGACTAGTAACGTCATACAGAAAACAAGTACTTCAAAACATTGCTGCTAAAGGTGGTTGTACAGGAAGAATCATGGGATGCGTCTGGCTTAGTTTTATATTAAATACTAACACGGTGTAATATATCATGTGTTCTCATTCATCTCAGGTCGTATTTCCCTCATTTTAAGATTTAAAACATGTCATTATGTCCTGATATGTAAAATCTTAGAACTGACAGACAGCGTGTATATGAATGTATATGTTTTTAAAAATAAGAGTACAGATCCTGAACTCATTTTCAGGCTGTTTTATGCATTTTAAGACACAAGATTGAGGTTTTTAATAGTTATTTTCCTCTGAGCAGCGCTAAGTGTTTTACATAAGCATAAATTTGCTCCTCTTCTAATTACAGTGAGTGTGTGATTAATGATTTCAGCTGCATTTTTATCCACTGAACAAGATGAACCCTCCTTCCTCCTGTTACTGTCTTCTTATCTGAAAGTGTGTTTGTGAAAGAAACTGTACCCCTGGGTAATGTGCTTCAATGACTCATGTTTACAATGCATTTTTACAAAGGCGGATTTTTCTTTCTGATCTCAAGGGTAATTTATTGGAAACACACCAGCTTTGCACAAAATCAAAGCAGAGAGTCAAAATTCAAGACTCTTCGTCTCGCAGTTTCCTGCTCATCTGTTGTGCTCGGGTGTTCAAAGCCGTGTTTTCAGCCGC
Source organism: Australoheros facetus (assembly GCA_030220045.1). NCBI lineage: Eukaryota > Metazoa > Chordata > Actinopteri > Cichliformes > Cichlidae > Australoheros > Australoheros facetus. Next base: position 6,052 of record JASGAU010361378.1, read on the forward strand.
ATACGTCCGAATACATTCCACAGTGATGGAGCAGGCGAGACGACCTGCAGCCAACAACTCACACGGGATGCCAAGTTTTAGGGAGATGTAAGAAAAGCTGAACTTTATTTAGCAGCAAACATGTTTACAATAATTTACACAAATTCCCGAGCAGTTTCCAAGAAACACATAAGAAGGAAACCAGGATGTAAAGGCTCATTAACAGACTAGCTCCTGATTAACTTGTTGACGATTAACTGCTAAATTACATGAAAACACATTACAAAACACTGAACAAGTATCAGCTGCTACTCTGAGCTAATCTTCTGTTCTCATAATGACTAATGCATATGAATGTAATTGTGCTTCTGACTAAATAACCATGCAAGAGTTAGCACAAATTGACTGGCATAAAGTTGGATGCAGACATTGACTCAACGGTTCACCCGTCACGATGAACTTAACGTTTGATCTACAGCCAGGTTGACGTGATGAAATACCTGCAAAACTAAGAACATCTCCATCACCTTAGCGACAGGTGATTACTCAAACTGTGGGGCTCAGCAGAATGAACGTGACTTTTGCAGGGAAACTAAACAAGCAAGGGTTTGCTCAGGGTCTGAACTGGGGAATGCCAGGAAACAAGCCATTGTCTTAATCATGACGGAGTCGTTTTGGTGGCTAGCAGATGAAAGTGACACTGAAAAGCGGTCCCACTGAAAGCTCGCCATGACAAAGACATTACATTATTTTAAATAACATATCTAAAAGTATATTTTCAGATGATTACTCGTAGAAAGAATTCGTACTGTGGCAGAGTTCTGAGTATAGAAACAGCCACATAACAAGTTAGAAAGGTAAAAAGAGAAGGTCAAAGCCTGGCTTTTTTCCTCACCTCCACACTGCTGTCTAATCACGCCATGTGGTGAGTGTAAATGTCAGATTGTAGCATACAGAAGGCTGCAGAAATGGTCAGATCCCCTAATGCAGCATTGGGAATGTGCGTGGGGAAGGTCTTCTTTTGTTGTAGCATTACAGTGTAATCACAGTGTTTGTTGTCCTTTGTCGTACATTGCTAATAAAAAGCATGAAAGTCTTTCTCGTCCATGATATGTTTAAGATCTTCTATTTTTTCCAGCTTGATACAATAAAACTGCGGAGCTGGTCGACCTTATTAAAAATTCGCTTTATGAGAAACAGTATTTATTTATGTTTATGTGTTTTCTCAAGAATTGTTTTATAAGAGTTTATTTTTTCAAACCCTAATACTAATGTGGAACAGATTGCAAAATATATAATACAACTGCATGCCAGGTCTCCAGAGGTTAATCCTTTTACTGCACATGATAAGCTGGTGTTCTGAAGTGAGTAACATCAGGGAAATGTGTTGCTTGTACAAATGGTTACATGTACTATTCTACTAAATAGTCTCTGGAGCTTGAAAAAAAAGGCGACTGGACTTCTTTAAGTTTCTTGAAGACGTTTCACCTCTCGTCCAAAAGGCTTCTTCAATTCTAAAACCAAAAGGTGGAGAGACCCAGGTATTTAAACCCCAGTGGGGTTTGTCCCCTGGAGGTGGTTGTGACCCACTATTGTTCATGTGTATAATCACATTCACCAAGGTGTGAAAGAAGGCGTGGCTCACCAACCAGAAGAGAATGTGCTAGCTAAATGGATCAATTTTGCTGTATCCCCACAACAGCTGCCCACCAGTGGACCTCATCACATCCACAGAAACTGCAAACTAGCACAACCTGAACCAGAGCAAATCAGGAGGAAAGTTTCAGCTACCCTCCATCCAACCTCACAATTCAAGAAAAGAAGGCCATCACAGCCCTGAGTAAGGATCAGCTGATTCTAATTTTTTTTGGGGGGGTGGATACTGCTTTTTTCGGCAGTTCCCAGAATGAGGGCCCCAGCCTGATACACATGTGCAGGATCACCATATCTTGCCAGAAAGCCCCTATTTTTGTGACAGAGTGGATGGATTTCCAGGCAGCCAGAGGATGACGCAGAGGTATAGTAAAACATCTGAGTGAGTGTCATATTGCTCCTGAGATGGTTCACTGTGTTTACAGTGACCCAAAGCCACCAAACACCAGTCATTTCATACGTGATAAAACACACAGGCATACTGTACAGAGAATAGTGTTATTGAGAAAGGGCAGCATTCCTGGTCTTTCTTTACAAAAAAAGTGCCCTTCCTGCACCCTTTGCTTTCACATGGCTGGTGGTCGGACGTGTTCCCATTCAAATTCACCTACAGATCCCCTGCTGTCACTGCGTGGGGAGGCAGTAGCATAAAAGCAGCAAGTTGTAAAACACGTGACCTCTAAGTACAGATGACCCCCAATGTAACAGGAACCAGACGATGAGAGGTGCAGGATCACAGAGATGCTTGGAAAACTGGCACATCCCTGCAAAAGTTGTCCATCTTAACAAGTCATTTCATCTCATGTTCAGGTTTTAATTTTTTTGTCTTAGTGGCACTGGTGGTGCAGTGGTTAGCACTGTTGCCTCACAGAAGGACCTGGGTTCAAATCCCAGGTTGGGGCCTTTCTATGTGAAGGTCTCATGTTCTCCCTGTGTCTGCATGTGTTCTCCCCATATACTTCGGCTTCCTCCCACAGTCCAAAAGTGTGCATGGTAGGTTAACTGGTGATTCTGAATTGGCTGTTGGTGTGAGTGTGAATGGTCTTGTGTGTCTCTGTGTTAGCCCTGTGACAGACTGGTGAGCTATCCAGGCTGTACGCCACCTTTCACCCCATGACAACTAGGATAAGCTCAGGCCCAACTGTGACCCTGAATTGGATAAGCAAAGAAAACAGATGGAAGGATGGATAGATGTTGAACTTTGTACCCATACCCTTCTTTACTGCTGGAAAAAAACCTTTCTGTGAAGCTCTTTTCATGTCCAGTGACATCACTAATTAACCTAAATGTAGTGAGATTGATTCCCAGTTATCTTTTTCCTTCACCTTATTTACTTTGTTTCACCTTATTTACTTTATTTATACTCCACTCTGCATTTAATCATTAATTGTTATTAATCCCTGACTCTCTTCAACAGCATGTCTTTTCTCTCCCCTCAGCCCAACCGGTCGCGGCAGATGACTGCCCCTCCCTGAGCCTGGTTCTGCTGGAGGTTTCTTCCTGTTAAAAGGGAGTTTTTCCTTCCCACTGTCGCCAAGTGCTGCTCATAGAGGGTCATTTTGACTGTTGGGCTTTCTCTGTATTATTGTAGAGTCTTTACCCGCAATACAAAGCGCCTTGAGGCGACTGTTTGTTGTAAATTGGCGCCACATAAATAAAATAAAATTGAATTGAATTGAATTGAATTTTTTTTAAGTGTTACCAATCTCTTGCTGTCTTTTTTCAACCTGCCCCACATTTTTAGATATGTGGCATAAATATTCAAAATAAGCTCATATATTTCAAACCACAATAACATTTTTCAGTTTTAACATTTAATATCTTTACTGTCTTAAAAGAAAGAGAGGCTTTAAAACTTTTCTGGAAACTAGGTTGCACATTAAGCGCTCTCCACCAATAATTCAGTGTAATGTCAAGCAGCATTTAGGGCTTTAACCACTCTAGAACTTGAAAAAGAAAAGAGAAAAGGAACAGTGAGATGAAATTAGTGAGGGGGTGATGCTGGAACATTTATTTTATTATACTCATCTGCTGAGCTTGTTTTTTTTTTCTTATTATTAACTTTTTATGTTTTTTCTTTCCTTTTATCACCCCACATGGGTACTTAAAATTTAATTGTCATATTTTATTGTTTGTGAGATACAGCCTTGATCATTTTGTTAGTCTTGAAAATGACATGAAAGACAAGTTTTCTCAAACACTTTTGAATGGCTCTTTGCCAAGATTGTTCTCTGATCCACTGTAAAAAGAGAAGTAGTTCTTATCTGCGTTTCTCCATCCTCTTCATGCTGACACTTCAGCTAACCACCATTATCCTCCAAATGGATGAGCTGCTTCACTCAAGGTGATGGTGATGGAATATTGATATCATCTTTAAACCTTCTCTCCATCTTGAGATTGCATCGAGCACTGCCCTAAGTAAACCCGCTGTTTCCTCCGAATCGATCGCAAATTAAGATTCAAATTTATTCAAATTCGAGAATTGCAATTATATTCATTCTGTTTGCACAAATGAAAGCAACACAGCATCTGCATAATCTCCCCTCAGGTGTATTTCTCGCTCTGCAGTCTGCACAAGTTTTGTCTTCATCGTGGGATAACAGGAGTTTGATGTCTATGAATGCAGGAGAATGATGCCTTTTTTGTGTGTCTTTATGTGCAACCTGGGATCATAAAGGCCACCAATGTTCTGATGATTTCTTAAGCATCTGGAAGAAAGAAAATGTCAAATGAAAGGAGACAGAAGAGGTCAATAGAAATTTAAGTCCTAGGAGCAAAGCAGAGAATAGATAGAAAAAAAAGTTGTGGTGGTGGTGGTGGGAGGTGATTTGTTGCCTGAGAACAACCCAAGGATGTGTATTGACAGCAGGGAACCAAAAGGAGACTAATGTGATTAGCTGGGTGGAAGATATTGAAAAGCAATAATGCATAACCTGATCCTTTTCTTCTACCTTCCTCCAAGCATCCTTTCCATCCAGAATGTGATCTTCCAGAACAGCTCAATACTATGAATAATACTGAGTAATGAAAGTTTTAATTACTTAATCGTTTTTTTGTGCATGTGGACTCAGGTTTTGTTTGCATTTCAGTGTTATTTCATTCAACAACTGCATGCAACAAGGCTCACAGAGGCATTTGTGTTGCTGCACATGCATTTGTTAGGTGTGTAGTCATCTTGCTTTTCAGCCCCATCATGCTTTCTGTTCCACTGGCAGTGATCAAAGGCCCCGTGTGCTCGTTCAAACGGCATGCATGGCTGGCTGCTAATGTGCTGGAAATCCTCAGCGCAGAGACAAAATAAACTCGTGCGTGCGTGCGTGTGTTTGCGCGTGCACACTCGATTTACTGCATGTACTCATACAACAGTCTCTGTAATGTATATGTCCATTTATCATAATTCAGGGCTCTAAACTTTAAATCTGTATTCACTGGCATGGTTTTCTTTCCTGTTCTTGTTTTCTACCCATTATTTCATTTTCCTGCATATCGCTTTTCACATTACACATTACAATAACCTCCTTACATTCCTGTATGTTTTTTGTTATTCAAGCCATAAAGCTCAGGCCTCCTCCACTCCAGCCATTCATTTTACTCCCCAGGAAAAAGGCCAGCGGCTGCATTGTCACATGGCTGCAGATGACTGACTACTTTTAAAAGTCAGACTAAATTCATGGATCCTGCCATGTATAAAATAATCTCTATTAATGTGTTCATGTGTCACAGCAAATAAGCTCATACATGGTTTCTAATTTTCGTTTCTAAAATGATGTAAATTTGATGTAACTTATCATGACTCACATGCATATTCATTCATGATAGCTGCAGGCCGGGCCATGCAATACCAACCGCAACATTTTTTCTGAATGAAATACTTTCACTTTGTTTTGTTCCAGAATCAACAGAATCAAGAAAAGATTAAAGATCAGAAGAAAACATCCACTTACAAAATACTTGTTTTTAACTCATAAAACCTGGAGCATGTGGTCGTGAAGTTTTTTTCACACACATTTTTTACACAGCAGGAAACAGTGTGTGTCAGATATTACACTGTGTCATTATGTATCTAACAAAGCCTAAGCCAAAATGCAGAGGCTGTGTGTGGGAAACTAAGGACTATTAGTCCTACTACTACTAGTGTGAGTACCTTTATACTAGCAGACGTTTTGGCAGTTTGCTGGACTGGAGCATTCAGGTAAGTGTTAGCACAATGCCAGGGAGAAAAGACATCAGTAATTCTTGTTCCCCATCAAACTGGGAAGGCTTTAAAGGCCACTTCCAAAACAATTTGAAGTCCATTGCAGAGTCAAACGTGAGTCAGTATGTCTGACAGCAAAAGCTTGGCTGAAATTAGGTCATGCAACAGGACAATGATCCCAGCACACCAACAGAATAGTGGGAAAGTAAAAGTATTAAGGTGTTGCAATGACCGAGTCAAAGTCCAGACCTCAACCTGATTGAAATGCTGTGGCAGGACCTTAAGAGAGCTGTGCATAAATTACTGCACACAAAGCTCAATGAACTGAATCAATGTTGTAAAGACGAATGGGCCAAAACTCCTTCGCAACAATGCGAGAGACAAAGTCATACAGAAAACAATCTCTTCAAGTTAGTGCTGCTAAAGATGATTCTGCAAAGTGTTGAATAATGGCACGTCCATAGTTGTTCACCCACTGTTTCTGCATTTTTTTTAGTTTTTGCTAAATAAATAATGACACTGTGTAATATGTCATGTGTTGTTTCTGTGAGCTTGCATTTACGTAATATCAAGACCAAAGTTTTAAGACAAAATTATTTTTTATAATTTTTTATTATGTTTTACTATGTTTTTTGTCATATGACTGGATGCCTAAATAGGTTTACAAGAGGGTGCTACCTGGGTGCTGCATGCAGGAGGCATCACAGTACCTGCACTATTGCACTGGGAATTCAAATATGGAATATGGAATTCAAAATCATAACTTTAACGTAAAAATTAGGTACAAATGAGTCAAACTGGGGTGTCATCATTTAAAGCTGAAGTAACAATACAAAGAGAAAGATGTGGCTTTGTAAGCATCAGCTAAATATAATTTGCATTACGCTAAATTGTGTTAACGTGAACATAATGATAACAGCAATGTTGTGGTATTTGATGGGCAGTGTTTACATTTTTAGCATCTTAGGTTCACCACTTGCTAATATTTGTATTTAAAGCTGAGAATGATGGAAATGTTAAGCAGGCATTTGTTCATAAATAAAAGGTTTTGGAGAAACTGAAGTTTTGATCTGATGATGGTGTTAGAGGGAAAAAGTTAAAGGATCAACCAAGTGTTATTAGAGTTCATAGTTTGTGGAAAGTTACAAAACACCTGTGCTAAAAAAAAAAAAAAAAGGTGTATTTAAAAGAAAAGACAAAGTATCACCAAAGATGTCAGGGTATTTAGTCTGTGATCTGTGAGCATCTGTACAATATTTCATGATAATTTATCATTCATTAAAAAAAAGCGGTTCTCCAAGTTGAAAAAACCTCTGGCCCGAACACACACTGAAAGCTCAAAAGCCAATAAATGAAAAACATTTTCACATGTGTTTGCAACAGCAGTCAAGCTCGGCTGTTACACTGCAACCCTGCATGCAGATAGTGGTTAAGTTGTACGACATGTTTGGATTATCTATGATATATATCTTATTTAAGTGCTACTGACATGTTGCACTAATAACATGCTGTGGAAGCATTTTGGCCAGCCATCGTTGGAAGCTAATGTCTAAAGGTGAAATCCACTTCAGGGTCAAACCACAAACCCAGTATGCCACTGCCGATTGATTTACAGGGAGCTATTCTCTCATTTCACTCTCTGTAATAGGTCCTGTAATAGCCACTTGCAAAGCAGTTCTAATTTTTTTTAACATATAATTGTGTTACTTTATTGGTCTCCAGTCACGAGGTTAATGATTTAACTAGTGAGACTTTGTGAGAAACAGACACAAATTCAAATGGAACTGGGATTTAGTCAACTGGTGTGCAGTTATTTTCCTTAATTGTTTCCTGAACTTTGCCCTTGAGATTTTCCCTGACCCGGCATATCCTGATGAGGCAAAATGACAGACATGAATTTAAGAAGATGGAATACGGGAGACCTGGGTGTGAGTGTGAGTGGATGTGTGTAAATGTGGTTGTTCTGGTACGGACCAGGTGGCAGCAAAGCCAATAGTGCCTCATTTACTTCTGACACAAACTCCTCCATCATCTCCATGTTTTGAAGCCTGGGTTTATTCCTGAACCTTCTCAGTGAAATTGTTCCCACAAGCTAAATGGTGTTTTAAAGGGAACTTAATGACTACAAAAGTTCTCACATTAATGTCCTTTGTTTTCTTGGCTAAAGTAGTTTTGAATGAGAGATGAAGATCTGAGACTTCTGAGAAATGTTGGCCAGCTTCTGTCACAAAAACAAAAACAGCACTTGATTTTCATTCATCTATTTAATCTCCATCACATGTCAACTGAGAACTTTCCACCCTGCCTCCACCAAAACCTTTTCACCAAAGCTTGAGTGGATTAACCATTACAGAAATATAAAAAAGTGATTCTGGTGATTACCAATAGTGTTAATTGAGGGCAGCTACACTGGGTGGTGGTCTAATAAATTTAAAGTACTGTATATGATGAGAATAAAATGAATAGGAAAGCAGTTATTTCCCTTATATACTTTGCATGTGTTGAGGGTTCAGAGCCATGACAGCACTTATGAAGCAAACTGAATATTTAGATATTAGTTGTTCTGAGATGTCGGGTATGAAAGAGTTGTGCACTTGAGATTTGAACCCGCGTCAAACAAATCTCAACACAGAGGACATAAACCTTTTAATCAAACAAAGCATCAACTGGACTATCTAAAGTCCAGTTTTTATAGCTGTTCTGAATGGTGACTCCTTGTGTGAAAAGTCTGAAAGTGTCATGACCCTGCCCATGAAAAAATCAGAAACAATACCTTTAAATTTGGCTGATCTTGCCCTCAAGGTCACTTCTCTGAGCTGCTCTGCTTCCAGCATTCCGACCACTTGTGCTTCTTGGATATGTACTGAATCTCCTCCAGTGGGAATTCAATTCGAAGTTAATTTGGTAAGGGTGAGAGGTTGCACAAGCACAAACCTGGCAAATAGTGTGTGTGGTGAGCTATTGTATAGGTGTTGCCAAAAAAATACTTCTGCCTTTTCAGTGCATTGAGAGTTAGAGCACAATGAAGCACTGACACATGCCACGGCTGGAAGTTCCTCTTTACACACCTCAGCACATTACGGTACAACTTCACACTGATAGTCTGACCCCAGTGAATGAATTTACAATGCATAACCCTATGAATGTTGGGGGGAGCAGGCATTTTCCTGGCCATGCTCCTGACAGCAGGTACTTTCTTTAGCCTTGGAGATTTCTAGCTCTCATGACAAGTGATGATCCGCAACACGAAGGCTGAATCATCCCAGACCTGCTGACAAAGATCCTCACAGACTCAGAGATGGTACTATTTCTGCTCTGTGGTGCAAATTGCAAATATACACCTGCAAGTGGTCACAAAAGCCTCAGAGTAGTTACTGCTGACACTTGATGCATGTATATGACCGTGCTGTTCTCAGTTTCTGAGTGCTAGTCTCTGCCTGTGTGTATGCCTCCTTAGGCCCACTGTATTCTGATCTAAGCACGCTAATGCTACAATCACACCAGGAAAAACAGTGGTTAGAGACAGCAGCATAGCCAAAATTATTGCAATAAACAGTAAGCTTTTAATCTTGCTTGCCTTTGAAATTGCTTCGAAGACGGGGACCAGGTTTAACTCCAGTGCAGCTGAGGATAATGGGAATGCCATTTGTTTGGCGGGGGGGTCAAAGATTTGACTAGATTAATAATTTTACTCGATGCTGCTATGGCATAAAAAGTGAACTGTCAAATGTTTCAAAATTTAAAATAAAAAATTAGAAAAATTAGAAAAGCCTTTCGTTAAAAATCCCCAAAACATGCAAGGGGTGACAAAAATGTATGCAACATAATCGTGATTAAGGACTGATATTAGCCACATTCAACCCCCCCTCCCCCCCCCCCCAAAGTACATAAATAAATAAAATGTAATAAAAATGATAATGTAGTGATATAATTGTGAAATTTAAACAGCAGAAATAGAATCTTCATATTTAAAATAATCCCTTAAATGCCTTGTATGCCTCTGTGGCAAACCCTCTCTCTCCATTGTTAATCACAGCCTTGACAGAATTAAGTCTCATCCTGTGGGATTAACACTGAACTTGCTATTTAGCTGTAGCACACACAGCCATGACCTGGCCTAATCATCTGATGCAGCTGTTTCTGTGCTGCACTAGCTGTGTAAGCCTAAAGTACTTGTGAGGTCACGATGCAGACTTTCTTTATGAGTTGGATGAGGAAGAAAGTTTCAGTACTCCCGCTGAGGTGCACTGGTCAACGCTGTACCATGTCCCAGACATCGACCCCGGGGGACGTCAGCGTATCAGAGCATGAAGAGAAGTAGAGGATGGATGATTTCTTTACTCCAGGTCTAAATCATTCCTCTCTTCCTTCTTCTCTAGACCAGTTCCCAGCATCTCTGCCTGGCTTTCTCCTTCCACCTGGAAAAATAGCAGGCAGTGAAACGTGACACGGGGCAGCGGATTTTGGGGGGTTGGTTGCCGGTCGCTGTTCTGTCGCACTAATGGAGATGGATGTGGGCTCAGAATTGTCTCCTGAACAGCCTCCACAACGGAGAGAGAGAGAGCGATGGGGGTTGGGGGGGTGATTTCTCCTCTGCTTCCTCCTGGGGTACAGAACTCCCTTAACGAGAGGGAAGGGCTGAGCGCTCACGACTTGATTTGAGCGAAGCAAGGGGAAACCATGAGATGGAGACCTGCAGAGAGAATGGGATGGCTGAGAGAAAAGACATGTGGAGAGATAGGAAAGGGAGAATAGGCTGAGAGAAAATGGGCAGCGGGAGAATAAAGTAGAGGAATGACATGTTGACAACAGAGGAAGATAGATGATAAGACAGGAGGGAGAGAGGATTGAAGGACTAATGATATTCAAAGAGGTATAATGCAAAGAGAGAAAATGCCAAGATGAAGACTGACAGAGATAAATAGACCATGATTGCTGACAAATCACTTCTTTGCTATTATCCCTCCAGTAACTCCATCCTCGAAAAGTCTCCATCCCTGTCCTGCATCCCAAGATTTAGATTTCCTTTTTTCATAGCTATCACAATAACTAAGCATTTTAGGGCTGAACCGAGGTTGGCAGAGGAAAATCCATAAGAAAATATAAATTGTGGATGATAAGGAGTGAGTCATGCCCCAATCAGACAACACAATGTCAGCTCAGTAACATGGTGACGTGTAAGACACAATTGTGCAGTGCAGCATTGTGGACAGAAACCTATACATGACCAGACAGCCAGGATCATACACACAACTCTAGAGGCCATTGTGTGTTTACATCCTTGTTTCCAGAGGCTGATCCATGACATCGTCCTCAAAAATGTCTCTCAAACGAGTCACTGCAAGAATGTTTTTTTCTCAAACAGAGTCATGATAAATATTCTCTATTCTGAACCCCGTTACTACACTGAATGCTCTGTATATGTGGACCATTTGTGGATACACTGGGCGTGAGTGCAACGCCCACGCCAAGGAGATCCACAAAAGTTACAAACAGACCTGTCTGTTTTTTACAATTTTTACACAAGGTGTGTGCAGCCTCATGCAGACAGTGTGCTGCAGTTGTAGCCAATAAAAGATCCATTTTGCTGCACATCTGCTCCAGGAACGCTCCACATTCAGCGTAGCTGGGTTGATATAAGGCTGGTCCATCTTTCCTTTTTTTCCAGAGTGGATCTCTCCGGTACATATGCACCACTTATGCCCTGTTCTCAGTGGCTCTGGTTACAGAGTTGCACCATCTGTCGCCAAATCATGGTTACACAGCTTTAGTCCATTTTAGTCTGTAAGTCAGTTGATAATTCCACTGCTTTCATACTGGCTGAGGTAGCTCAACAACTGAAGACATTTTTCATCCCCAAAGGATAAATCTCAAATTCTTTGGTTATCCTTTAATTCTTCTTCTAGGGCCACTATGAGGTTAATATGTGCAGCTGGCTACTTTACTAGTTTATGATCAAATACCATCTTCCCATCATCTTTAGGTGTACTTGGTGCTTAGTGCAAACCTTAGCATCTTAATGATAAATTCAGAGGACCAATGTAAAATTCAACATGCTTAATATAATGTTAGCATTTTGGTATTTAGCCCAAACCACCACTGTGTCTCATATCAACTCACATGTTAGTTGATATGGCTGTAGATTTTGCCTTTTTTACTTTCAGAGTCAAGTTTTTTTTTTCTTGTCACTAAAAAATGGGACAACTGAGATTTTTTATCCTGGTGATAATCGATTCACAAAAAAGACAGCAGAGGTAGGGGTTTACATGCCCTCGGCTCCTAGAGGGCAGAAAGCAGCTAAATAAAACACAAACAGCAAAATCCAAACACCTTTACTGTAATAAAGCAAAAGTATAAAACATTGCCGTGCCATGCAGGCAGTTGGTGTGTTATCTCCCACTACCATGTGGAGACCTCCAATTGCAAAGTTGCATAATGCAGATTTAATAAAGGGAAATGGAAACACAGTGATGTTGCTTGGGAGGAATGAACACACCAGACTTTGATGCTTCAGATGTCAGATACATCGCTGTTTCATATTTGCATCTAGGAATGGAATACACATCAGACAACTTTACCAACATCAAAAATTGCTACCTGCCTCCTGGTATTGCCATCCATGTATATTTGGAAAGATCTGAGAGTCAGCCTTGAAAGCAGTGGACTTTCACAGCATTACTTTGCCAGAGCCCTATTAGCCTCTGCATTCTGTCTATGTGTGACTCACTTGAAAGGCTTTGATAAAGTCTGGAGGGAAAAAGACTTTGAATGAAAGCTTTTGCAGTTTCTCTATTTCCTCTACAAAGAAAATAAGCAGGATCAACTTCCTGTTTTTAGCCACGTTAGATTCTTGGGTTTTGCAGTGTTTGAATTTAAACTGGGTGAAGCAGACAGACTCACCTGCATAGGGTAACACAACAAATCTTTTTTTTTTTAAAGATTTTAACGATTTTGCAAGAAGCTGTCTGCTCTTATCCAGCATTTGCTTCCTTCTACAATGCTACAGAGATTCCTTCCTAAATCTGTGCTCTTATAGCATTATGATTGAAGGCAAAAAGTATTTGGACAGTGTTAATTTTAGGTTGTGAATATCAAGATCTAAAACAGTGCTTTTCTTTCTATATACAATAATTTTCATATTATTTATTTAAAATGTCTCACTTGTGACATTGTCTACTAGGCAACATTTTAAACATGCCTGACCGTTTTGTGGAGCTACAATCTAAATACGGTTACTTTATTATATGCAAGTGGTAATATTGTATGACGTATGCCACATACTAAACCTATACTCGAGAAGCAACATCTTAATTTGTGGCTTGATTTTCAACAATTTTCAACATTTTTCTAACAATCTTTAACCTTTTCTTCTTCTTTTTCTTCTTCTTCTTCTTCTTCCTCCTCCTCCTCCTCTGGTGTAGTCTGTCATCAGTGTGCTACACCAGCTTCCATGACTAACCACAGAAAATGCTTGTATAATGGTTTCCAACAATTCTAATATTTTTCATTAAAAAGTGTTTGAACAGAAACAGATGCAGGACCTTCTCTTATACAATAGCCCCATCTTGTGGAGACATACCATAATACAACTGTTTGTTTTCTTTTTGTTATTTACATAAACCTGCCAAAAAAAAATGTTAGAAACTATTTTTTGAGTGGGTAAAATACTCTCTGTTTTTATTATTGTTCTCTGTTGTTGTTATTATTGAGACCCCAGTATCAGCATGTATTATTAGGGCCCTGTTTGCTTTCATCTTTGAGTTCCTGTATGGCCCTCCAGCTGCTCTCCAAACTCTCTCTCAGTTCTGCCAGATCCCTTCTTATCTCCTCAAGTAGCTCCAGCTTTGAAAGTTTCCTGTCAATGGATGAGAGCACCTCCTCCTGTCCAGCTCCCCCAACAGCATTATCCTGCTCTGCCACGGATTGGTTCAGTTCAGGGGGCTGACATGATCCCATGGTTTCTACCCAGACCATCTCAAAGTAAAAGTCGATGAAGGCTTCCAGCTCCTCCAGACTGCTTTTTCCCCACTGGTCAATGAGTGGCTGCAGGCCTCCAGACTCAGAGAGCCTCCTGAGAGTCCGCTCTCTCAGTGCAGGATGGCAGAGTGATCGCACACTGATCAAATCTTGTTCTACACATGTAGTGTTCTGTGTCTGAGATGAAACCAGATGCATTGTTTCAAGTCTGTGTGAGACTGGATGCACGAGGCCTTCACTGCCCAGTCTCACGTGATTGTGAGGAGCAGGGACCGGGGCACGCAGAGTCACTTTTGGCAACCTCAGTTCTTGTTTTCCAGAAAGCAGAGAGAATACGTAGGACACAAAGTATTCTCTGTCCATGAAAGTGCATCCAGTCCATTCTCTGGCTCTTCCTGCTGGTAATGCCACTATCTGAGTAGAATCTTCTTTGAAATTCAGTGACTGAGATGGCATGGATTCATGCACTGTGAAGGAAAAAATAACACTTGACTTCACATGAGCTAAAACAAAGTCAAGTCTATCCTTGTTAACCTTTAACTGTATAAATCACAAACTAGACTGATCTAGTGTTATGAAGGGTAGGATAATGTTTTACATTTACTCTCTGTGATATTTCCTCTGTGTATTTATTTATTGCACTATTTAAATTAGCTCATAATATTTTCTAATTTTCATTTTGTTGATAGTCGTTAAACCCCTTTGTGGAATTGAAAAAATAATTGAGGAAAAATAAAATATAATTCCGTTAGGTTTACTCACAGTCATTGGACTGCTCAGGTCTGCTGCTCATGAGCTCCTCTGAAGCGTTCTTACACTGTGGCTCTGCTCCTGGCGGCTGCTCTTGTGCTGGAGAAACACCTTTCCACATGTGATCACCTTTGTGAGGAAGAGCCAGCCTTTCTTCAACCAGCATCTCCTCCATCAGTTCAATAAGCTCTTTAACCTGAGCTCCATTTCCCCAGAGTTTATTGTCTAAAACATGATATCTGTTCCCGCACCTCTCAACAAGCCTTTGCAGTGGCTCTCCTTCACTTTCAATGCGCTGCTCGATGCTCGTGTCACCCAGCCAGTCGCCATAGCTGAACAGGACCATAGTTCTGCCCCAAAGCTGGTCTCCTATTGCCTCTAGCTCTTTTTGCAAGGTTTCCCTGTAGGTTTTTTTGAATGACGAGCTTACATTGACAACCAGAAGTATAACACAGGATGCCTTCAAGAAGTCATATGTCACAGAGGAGCAGCCTGGTGTGTCCATCACCGTCACCATCTTCCCCCAGATGCTTCCCTGTTTTTCAGTGCAGGCAGTAGTTTGGGTGTCTGTGTCAAAGCTCTCTCTGCTGAGGATGGTGTTTCCACATGAGCTTTTGCCTGTTTTCCAGCCACCAGCTAGCACCACTCTCAGCTGTGTCAAAGGGTCGAGGTTCTCTGGCAGACAGAAGATTTATATATTTGTTTGAAAAAAATCTAAACAGAATGCAACATTTTCACAGCTAAATTAAACATTGTTAACTTAGTAAAACAAGATCTTGTTGATTTTGCTAATTAGCCAGCTCACCCAGCTGAGATCTTGCCATCTGCCTTCGTTTCTCTTTCTTCATCAGCCGCTCTCTGGCTCTCTCTCGCTCTCTGCGCTTCATCCCTTCCAGCTGGTCCAACTCTTTTCTCTCTAGTTCATAATGCCAGTCAGTGTTGCAGCTAGTCATGGTTTCCTCAATCTTTGCAATGAGCTCTCTCACCTGAAATCCCTCTCCTTTAGTTCTGCTGTTCAGAACATGATACCTGTTGCCGCATCTTTCAACAATCCAGCACAGAGCCTCTCCCTCGCTCTCAATGTACTGCTCGATTGGCGTGCCTCCCAGCCGGTCCCCAAAGCTAAACAACAGAATAACACGACTCCAGATGTGTTCACTAATCAGCTCTAGGTGCTCCTGTGTTGCTCTCCTGTAGGTCTCGGTGAAGGCTCTGTCCACACGGATCACCAGCAGAAAGACTTGAGGACCCGGAGGACAGAGAGACAAACTCAACACCAGTTCCCTCTGATCAAAGATGGAGCTCTCATCACAGAAGAAGTTCATCCACCAGCCTGGTGTGTCCACCAATGTCAGCTGTCTCCCAAACACCACTCCTTTTCTAGCCTGGCACTGAGCTGTCCTGACGAGGTTAGGGCTGTTCTCTCCGCCCAGGATCGCGTTGATTGCTGAAGTCTTCCCAGAACCCTTTGCTCCAAGCATCACAACCCTGATGTCGGTAACTGGCCTCGGCCTCTCTGGCAGAAGGAAAGCAGAGGGAGGGTTGGTGTTTATTCACACGTTTAAGTATGTTTTCCAGCTAACATTTGAGTTGGTGATTGTCAGCCAAGAAGCAGTCAAAGTAAACGGAAACTTTTAGATGTGTATTTTATAACCAATGACTATTACAGTATTACAGTTTTTTTTTCTGAATTGCCAAAACACTTGCTCCCATCCTCTAAACCAAAATCTCAGTGTACTATGACACATTGAGCACAGCCATTCACTCGTGATGCATAACATTCACCGTAGCAGGCAGAAGATACACACAACTGCCACTAAAACAAAATTATTCACGCTCGCTTCTGATACAGTTTAACTGACGCAAGCCAGCTGAGAGTGTGAGGACCACGAGGGGAAGCTGACAGCTGATACCAACAATGGATTCAGGCCATCTGAGAGTTAGAGAGGAAAGATGAGGAATCAAGATCAAGAATAGTAACTTCAGATGAAATTTGAGAGCCGTGACAGACCAGGTTTTAGCACATGGAATGACAACTCAAATACAGTAACAGAGAAGTGAACAACTTAGCTCAGCAGATCCTCTTTTGCAATAATGAGCTTCGGTTTCTACTGTATACTGTGGGGAGCAGCGGTGCACTGGTTAGCACTGTGGCATCAGAGCAAAGAGGTTACAGGTTTCGAGTGGTCGGCTGGGGGGTTTTTTTGTGTGGAGGTTTCATGTTTTGGGTGCCCTGACTTCTTCCCACAGTCAAAAGTATGTTAGGTTAACTGGTGATTCAAAATTTGCTGTAGGTGTGTTTTTACTTCATATTTTGTCATTTTTGTAGTGTAAGCCAGCCGCGTGATTTTCGAAAGACTTCAGTTGGATGTCTGAACACTGTATTCTCTTTTTTTAATGTATTGTGTAATGAATTCTCAGTAGTGTAATCATTTTTGGCTGGTTGTGTGCATGATCTGACCATAGAAAAATAAAGATGAGTCCACAATCCTGAACAGCTTTGAGGTACATAATCTGATTACAGTGTGTGGTCAGTAGTAAATATGCTGTGAAAATATATATTTAATTCCCTTTAATTCTGTTATCGTATGTGTCAAGTGTTTTGGCTCTGTAGCATGAATGTGGACGAGTCTGGTGGAGCATGAACGTCACCATTATATTTTGACTCAAGCTTTTTGGAGTTTCCTGCATGGATTCATTATTTAATTTGTTTTATCCAACAACTATGGAGAATAAAGGATATGTGAGTATTTTTGAACTATATATGTTTACAAATGTTTGTAATAATAGAGAGGGTCTTTTAATCATCTTTTCATTCAAAAACATCAATTATACACTATGTCCAATCTTCCCTAAGCAAAACTGCTGTTTCAGTGTCATTCTCCCCCAGGCTGTAGAAAACCCTATTTGAATTCATGGAAAGAGCCGGGCAGTCCTTCACAACGGACCTTTTTCATCTCATGCTTTTCCAATAATATGGTATTAAGCATTTTAAATTGTGGTTTCCACATGTTTGTGAGACAAAGAGACCAATGTGCCTACACTCAAATGAGTTTATTAAGGGAAAAAAAGAGTTTTCCAGGAGCTGTTACAGCTCTCTTATTAACAAAGTCCAAATTCTCCCCCCATCACACGCAGAAAAACATGTTTAAACATATATAGTTAAAAATTACTCACATAAAGGATATGTGAGTATTTTTTAACTATATATGTTTAAACATGTTTTTCTGCGTGTGATGGGTTGCTGGATAAAACAATTTAAATAATGAATCCATGCAGGAAACTACAAAAAGCCCGAGTGAAAAAAATGGTGACACTCATGCTCCACCGGACTCGTCCGGAGCGTAATATTTACTACTGTGGTCAGAAGGTTTTGTGATTGAAGTTCAAGTACAATTTTGAGAAAAAGGTGGACATCTGCAAGAATCGTGTCTTGGAAATCATGAAAAATATCACTACATGGTCTATCACAGTGACTCAAACTACATCTGAAGTTGCCATTCCTGATTTTGCTCTTCTTCGTCTTCCTCCTCCCTCTCAGATTGTTTCTATCCATTGCTGTTATCACCCATCATCTCACCCTTACTGGCTTACCAGCCCATATGGGTTTTATCATATTAGTAGCAACAACTGAGAACAATTTGGAGTCATTCAATTGACAAAAAGACATCTGCGCAATAGTGGTTTTTAACTTCTGCTTCCTGTGGTCAGCCTTATGCGTCACAAGTGAATTGTGCAAAGTGGGTTTTTGTAAGTGAGAATGTTTTGAGTTATAAAAAATGGTCACATGAAATCTGTTAATTTTGCCTTGGTGAAAACACTCAGGTTTTTCCACACTGCTTCAATAAACTGGCTCAGCCCTGTTACGTCAGGGTGCCGGGGTTTGTTTGTGTGTTTGAGTTCTACATTCTTGCTTAATATGCGTGAGTTTGGGTTTCTGTTTGAGTTTTTTTGTTATTCTACTGTTTGCAGTTTAGATTTTTCCCACTCCTCTTTTGATTTCTTTGTTATTCTGTTGCATTAGGAGTTTTAGTCTTTCTAAATTTAGTTCCTGTTTTGATTTTATTGTTATAACAGTGTTCCTTCATTTTCCCTCCTGTGTTCCCTTTTCTCTGCCGTCTGATGTAATGAGTCTTCTTGCTGCCGTGTTAAGTCATTTGTCTTGCGATAACTTCCTGTTTCTCTGACGGTTAGTCAGTTTTACTTTCTATTTCCCTCCTTTGTGATTGTCAGCCTCATTGTGGTTTTTTTTTCCATCAGCGTTGATTACTTTGAGCTGTGCCTGTCTCCTGTTGCCCATCAGCCCTTTGCATATGTCTCGTTCAGTAGATACGTAAATATCCCCATGTTGTTTTTGCCTTTGTTGAGTTGTCTGTTGTTCTCTTGTGTCACTGTATTCTGTTATTTTTTCATTACCTCCTGTTTTATTTTCACTCCCTGTAACACGGTATAATGTTTGAGATTTCTCCTTTAACAGCCTCGCAGAAAGGATAGCATTTTATAGTTTTACCATTGACTCACCTCGCATCAGAGATCTGTGTTGCTTCATTCTGGTAAACCTCCGCCAAGCCCTCTCTTCCACCCCTCTCTTCTCCTCTGCAGTTGCCCGTAAAATGTTTTCCTGCATTTCAAACACTCTGTTTTCATTTTCTGTAGCAAGTTTCTGTATCTTTGCCAGCAGCTCTGTGACTTCAGCGTTGTCACTCAGGACAACACTGTGACACCTCCGGCTGCACTTCTCACTGAGCCAGCGGAGGGCTTTTCCCCCTCTTTCCACATACTCCTCTGGATTTGTGTCTATGAACTTCTCATCAAAGGCGAAGACGACCATGCAGTGACTCCACACCGTGTCACCCAGCAGGGCCACGTGCTCCTCCACAGCCCTCCGACGCCTCTCGGAGAAGGCTGAGCTCGCCTTGATTATTATAAGGAATGCATGTGGGCCTGGTGAGCACAGAGCAACGCTGGTTATGATCTCCCTCTTCACCAGCTCACATGTGTCCCGAGCACTGAAGTCACACCACCAACCAGGAGCGTCCACTACTGTGAGCCGCTGTCCGGCCACTACGCCGAGCCTCCAGGAGCACAAAGTCCTCTCTTTGGTGAGAAACTCGTCTTTACCCAGGATTAAGTTTCCCACAGAGGTTTTCCCAGAGTTTCTGCCACCAAGAAGTACAATCTTTAACTGTGAGGTACACCAGCCTTCCCCTAAAAAAGAAAGAAATGCACAATAAGAACAAGAGGCAAGGAGACGAAGGAAAATATTAAAGCTAATTCTAACATCTTCTTTTTTAACTTATAACTAAAATAAAGTATCAAACAAATTCAGACTATGAGCAATGTATATATCTGAAACAATCAGAAGAAAGCAGATTCATTTAAATAAAATCCCAAAACAGAGCAGCACCTTAATATATCTTATATCCTAATCCTATGAACAGAATGAAATTTTTGGATTTTATACTGTTAGAGGAGAGGGCAAGCAACAACCTAAAAAATGATGCCAGCACAAAGGTGCCAAAAACTTCAGGCGTTTGAGGCTAAAGCAAATCAACCTGCAGGTAGCCTTGAGTTCAAATGCTCAGTTTCACTACATAAATAAACATAATAAAAAGATTAATAATAAAAATAAACCGTTTTAGACTCTCCAGTTAATTTCTCCCTTCTGGATAACTGTACAGAGGTAAATTTTGATGTCACTTATCTATTTTCAAAGCATTAAGACTTAAAGTTATGCTTAATTAGGGGTGTGGCTGCCATGAATCACATATGGGTGCAGTTTCCCCCCATTCAGCATTCCATTGCAGTAAAAGACGCTTTAAGGATTTTTGTTATACGTCTCCCATTTATTATCACATAATTATGCAAACATTTTGCTAAACAAATTAGCTACTCAGCACTATTATTAGCAAATAACTTTGTTCACTGCCACAATGGCAATTTGAGGGTTTAAAGCAGCTCTTCACAAACCGATGGGTGGCCACCTCTGTCTTCTATATGTAGCCCATGGATTAGAGCAACAAGGACTTCTAATATTTCTCTGAAATTATAATCAGTGGTGTAAACATATGCTGTTTTACTTAATTAGCAATACTGTAATATAAATATGCTAATAGAAGTAAGTCATAAACACTGGGCCAGTTTAGCCACTTTATAAACTACTTTGCCTCTACAATATTAATTAATATATACCACATTGTAGTAAATGTACTTACAAAGTCAACATTTTTGTCAATTCTGTCATATGTACACAAGATCAAAATATTGTTCCCCCAAGCCACAGTGTGCAAACAAGAAATGAATCAAGGATAAATGAGATGTTTTTTTAACTATAAGAATATGAAGTACAGAAATAAAAAAAATTTTAAAAATGAGGTATCAACATCTAAATATGAAGCATCCCAGATTTATTCAAGCCTATATACATTATTGCTGTCAAAGTATAAAAAAAATAATATATTACAATAGTTATTGTTCTTTTAGAGACTTTCCCTTTTTAAGTATTAAGAAGTCATTGAATGTGTGACACTAATAGTTGAAAATCAGACATCATTCTGAGTTTCAGATATAATCATGAATGTTATGTGGTAAATGAGAAGAGTCAGATATTAAAACTTACATGCTGACAGACTTCTGGTTCCCATCTCAAAATCTGTACAGTCTATAAGCCTGTAGTGTATAAAATAATCATCATTCGCTCACATGTCCAGTCCATGTTTCCGGGTTCTTTGTGAAAAATGCAGACACTGACGGAGTTTTAGCAGAGGTCTGTGTTTTATGAGTCTGAAGGTCATCAGCAATAAGTAATTAAAGTACATAAGTAATCAGACACATTTGCAGTGAACACTAACAACCACACCTCTCAGCAGCAGGTTAACCATCTACTCAAAAGGAGAATCATTTATCACACACAAAGACTTTATCTTTTTCATAACACTGTCTAATTTGTTGTGACTTTTACCAGGCAATCAATTCAGTAGGGACAAGACACACAGAACACGGCATTATAGTTCATAGGAAAAAACAAGGAAGTGCCACGCCCCTTTGTAGCATGTATTACATGCTCAGATTTAAGGTACATGTACTTTAATTACACTTCCTTTGAGGCAGTGCTTTAATCTATTGCATTCATAATTTACGGTAAATACCAACATTAGATTTATTTTTATATTTAACAACTACAAATACAATTTACCTATATAACAAAAGTTTTATATAGAAAATATATGATAATTTAATAAGATTTGACAAAGTTTCACCACTGTAATTAAAATAAAAATGCTGAAAGCAACATGGATTATTTACAATTATATAAAATACTGTGTAACTTTGATAGAAACGACACTGCACGATAAGTTATTTTGTTTTGACACTTTCAGTGGATTTTGAAAATTCTGCTAGGTAAATTTTGTTTTCAGAACATAATTTAACTTTTGTTCAGATTACATGATTCACAATGAATGAGAGAATAAAAGTACTTTCGGTTAATCCAGTGAAATTAATGCATCTACTATGACCGGTTTCTATGCTTCACATTCAGGTGCTTTATTTACAACGAACTATGCTTCTTCTTCTTTCTTTTTTTTTCTTTTTTTTCGCTTTTGCTTTATGTTTTACATCCTTTTTGACCATGCCCTGTAGATATGACATAGAATCGATATTTTAAAAAAAAGACTTTAATGTTTGAAAATAAAATTCAATCTAAATTTTAATCTCTATTTTTTTGTTTGTTTGCTTATTCATAAGTATATATAACCTCTGTTTCTCGGTATCAAGGCTTCTTTAGAGACCAGATTTTCTTGTTTTGCCTGTTATAAACTCCGCCCCTCTTCCGGACTCGTATTACACAACCGGTGGTTACCAAAAGCAAGCAGACGCATCCCTACGGACACTAGAGGATCGGAGACGATGGGGGTTACAGTCAGAGTGGAATATTGGTAATTATTTTTCCACATTATGTCTTTTCTGTATATTTTCAGCTAAAGTGTTGTCTACTGTCTTTGCATAATTCTCAGTTTAAACACTGTTACGTTGTTGATTAGCTCCTAGCTAAGCTAGTTGCCTGCGCAGGCATCAGCTCGAGTTACAGTAAGGTGCGCCGCTGTTTGTGTTATCCCGCAGGCTTTTCTTACATAATTGTGTTTTTATTTTATCTAGTGGTGCATGAGGATACGAGCCCCGCTATCGTGAACTCGCCCGTGTTGTCAAGGGTGAGTTTACCGATGCGGATGTCACAGGCTTCGTGGGAAGATCCAGTAAGTCATCGTTGATTGCTAAAGAGCTCGTGATTTTTTGCATCTGATAATTACACTGCACCTCTACCATTAATGTGAGCTAAGTAAAAGAGAAAAATCATCAAAGTGCTATTCTCATGCCCTTCCTTCTTTCTTTGTTTCTCTTTGGCTGTTGTTTGTATTATAGGCAGCTTTGAGATTGAAATCAATGGGCAGCTGGTCTTCTCCAAGTTTGAGACTGGTGGTTTCCCATATGAGGATGACGTAAGTACCATACAAACAATTTTCCTATCAGCTGTCAGTTACAGCAGAGATAATGGCATTTATGCTGTTGATTTCCTGGCACAGGTCATTAACGCGATTCAGGATGCCTACGATGGCAAACCTTTGCAGAAGATCACCAAAAGCCGTGCTCCGTGCGTCATCATGTAAACCTCCCTACCATGACAAGCCCCTGCAGCTGTGCCACTCCAGGTTTACATACTCAAAAGAAAAGCACTAGCTAAACACCAGACTGCCTCCTGGCTCCTCCCTTTGTTCCCATAGTGGTCCTCCTGGGTGTTAATGATTACCGTAGCTTCAATTATTAAAGGTTATGGTATGATGAATCCATCCCTGGAGTTCCCCCCTCATAGGAATGAAGTCAAGGAGAAGATGTTGCAGATGATTTGGAGGGGGCTTACTTTTTTTTCCTATAGCCTGATTGCCTGGCAATTTCTACCAGACTAATTGTAATCAGTTTCTACAAGTTTTTTTTATTAATTGTTCGCACATGCGGTTTAAAAACCTTTAGTAAATGCAAGAACAGTACAAAGCAGTTCAACATTTTTTTTTTTTAAGCACAAAATGGAGACATTTGTTATCTTTGCAACACACTATGCTTAATGATCTGCCACTAAAGCATTTTCAAAACATTCCATCACGATATCATAACTCACTCTGGTGGTTTTGAATAGTAATGCAATGTCATGTTTGTGCTTTAGTGGCTGCAAAGGGAATCTTAACACATTATAATGCATATCAAATTTGAAAGGTGTACAACATTAAAATGATTGGATGTAATGCAGCAACTGAGCTCTGCCAAGTTTCTGGTTTTAAATATTTTTGGAAGTTTTTTTGTTTTTGTTTTTTTTGGTGATGTTTTGCTTTTCTCTCATTTAAACTGGTAAAGTACAGCAGCATACAGTATGTTTTTCTGAAGACCATCGCCAGCTGGTCTGTTAGGCTCATGCACTAGATGTCTGCTTACATCTCATAAATCCTCTCACATTGTTTTCTGTTAAAACTGTAGTGTATGAATAAAGGCAATGGTTCTTTAAGCACTGGGAGTGTCACATTTTCATGATTAAAGGTGTCTTCTTACCTCAAACAGGCTTTCTATAGAGTGTGTGTGTGTGTGTGTGTGTGTGTATAAAACCACTTCTCCTCTGTGGGTCTTGGGTGTCATTTTTTTTTGTCTGTCCTCTATGATGGCAGTAGTGATAGAGTATACTTATTGCAGGCTTAAGATTCCTCACTGCACTTGCATAGTCACTGACCTTCATTTTCCAGGTGTCTGCTTCCTGTTGCTGTTTACAATAAATTTCACATTCTATAAGGGGAAATAAAATAATTGCTCTCATAGTATTGGACAGAACAGATGGGACCTGCTTTTTTGTGTTTGTTTTTTTTTTTTTCTTTCCATGCAGAGTGTTCTGCACAGAGCTTTATCCTAAAGTAACTGAAGCAGAGAGAGAGAAAAGAAGTTAGTTCTACAGTACTCACAGTTTACACTAAGGGGCGCCAAACTCAACAAAGACTGCCATCTCGTGTGTTTTGCCTCTAGCATACTCTGTCAAAGACAGTGTCACCCTGAAGTCAAATGCAGAGAAAGTAAATAAGGCAACTGCTTGTCTGAAAATGTATTGCAGCCTTTGAGGGTGTTCATTTAAACTTGGTTTTTATACATCAAGGCCCAGTTTCCCGTACATGGATTATGTCTAATCCTGGACTAAATACTTTTTCCTATTTTGGTCTTCACTGACTTTTTCCTTTTAGTCTAGGACAATGCTTAATCCATGACTGGGAATCTGGCTGAAAAAGTTAAAACAATTCAAATAGTGAGCAGCTCTGAACTCATTTTCAGGGTATAACTATGTGTTAAAGGCATTGTAGGCTTTTCAACACTTAACACATAATATTAACTAATGTGCTGAAAGTTAATGTGGCACCTCATTATTTGTGGAGAGATAGCTAGTGGCCAGTTCACACTAAAATTTGAATTAGCAGCGATGAAAAAGTCGCTAATGTAATTATGAATTGAATCACACAATATAAATGTGATCATTCTATAAATATATTTTTTTAATTGAAATACATTTTCAATAATTCAAAATTATTTTACTGCTTGATAAGCAATGGTATGTTGTGTATGTGAGTGTTACATAGTTTGTCTAGGTGTGTCTGGTGTTTGGCTCTGGCCTGTAGTGATAACTCACATTAGCCTGCTTGTTGTAATGCTGATAGAGTTCATCTGTGCTGCCTTAGTGCTCCATTAAGGGCTTTGAAAAGGAACATTTCCTATAAAAAGTATACAAGTGTCACCTTCCACATATCCATTGACTGCACTCAGGTGATGCCCATTTAGCCAGTTATGTGACTGCAAAGACCAGGTGACATGCCAAATGAAGATTTGTGATATTTGCTGTAGACATATGAATGCAGTGTGTGACAGCTCACTCACACATAACTACAAACACATTTTTCAACATTGTATGATATGTTTCAGCATACTAGTTTCCCCTCTCATTTTATTTTCTGGTTTAGACAGACACTAACTAGGCTAAAAGTCTGCTCAGGGTTATGACTATATGACGCCTGGGAGTGTCTGTATACTGTATGTGAAGATACATGGACACTGCAGATAGCTTCACAATTGCTGATAACAGTGCCACAGTGTCTTTAGCTGGGGCCCACTTCCCTCACTGTGGGGTGTATTTATGTATTTACTCTCCTTGACAAATATTTTTTTCTTCCATGCCAGGTGATCACCCAGGAATCCACAACTCATGACCAAGGTCACTAGAACAACTGTAAAATCATAATTATGTACAATCATATTTGCATATATGCAGATGAAGACATTTAAGCAGGTAAATGCCAACGCATCTGTACCCAGTTCTCACAGGGTTCAAAAAATGTTCCTGCTACGGCTTAAATTATGTTGCTGGTGAACATGCAATTAGCGCCAATGGCCACAAGCAACATAAAAGTGCTGAATGATATTTGTTAAGCACATACCAACATTTACAGTTGATCCAAATTTCAGATTTATGGCAGTAACAGAAGGATTTATGTAATGAGACAAATGAGAGAGAAATGTATCCCAGTGTATCAGCCAGTGAAACGAGGGCACCAAAGTGTTTTACCAACACCGCAGTTAGGCACGTGTACCCAAGCAACTCCACCCTGACCAACAAAGCACTGTACTCCATTCTTCAGAGACATGCTCCCACATTATAAGAGACAAACATGCTACTCACATAACTCTGAACTGAAATACATGAGAGAATCCTGTAACAACAAAGATGGTAGTACAAGAAATTTATAACTTCCTTGAAGAAAGTTGGCAAACAAAGCAGTAATTCTAATTCTGGTAATTCTAACCAATTATCTCTGGTGATTGTTGAAGTTAAGGTTAACCGAGATAACGCTTTAAAATAACTACCTGGTGGAGGTTCTGTTTGGGGGCTGCATTTTAGCCAGTGGTGTTGGGGATCTTGTTAAAAAATAATGGAATTAGGAATGGAAAAAAGTACCATCAGATTTTTAACCACTGTACAACACTATCTGGAAAGCATCTAATAAACAATGGCCTCATTTTTCAGCATGACAGTGATCCCAAACACACTGCCAGAGTGGTAAAGGCATACCTGGATAGAGAGAGAGTTCGGGCTGTGTTGAAGGATAAAGGTGGTCATGCCAAATACTGTCTTTCAAGCTTGTCAGTGTTGTATAAACTCTTATATATTGTAGTTCCATGTATGTTTGCACATGTTTAAATAAATTACTATAAAGCACATATTTCCAATTTTCCTGAAATACATAAAGAAATGAGGTGTGCCTCAAGTCTTTTACACAGTATTGTATACTGCAGCAGGACGGTGAACACACCACAGCTTTGAAGAACTACTTAAGGTCTACAGAGGAAAACGGACTGCTGATTGTCATGTTTTTCGCTGCATCCATAAATATTTGACAGGTTAAATATTTATGAGGACACCTGGAGACTTAGAAACCTGATGCATCTACAAAGTTCTGTGGAACATTGTCACATCTTGCGCAAAAATTTGGGGTCCTCTGAAGCTCAGATGGCGCTGTCGTTGAAGCCAAAGGAGACCAAATAGGAAGTTTTTTTTTTATTCTGCAGAATAAACTTTACACTCAATTGTTTAAGCTGAAACATTTTTAATGAAACATGTTGTCTTTAGATAATCCTTCTTCTTTTTCTTTTGGATGCTCACTTTAGGGGTCACCACAGTGGATCATCTGCCCCCAGCTTACCATATACTTAGCATCCTCCTCTGTCACACCAACCCTCTGCACTCCCAGTCAAAAATCTTATCAACTCTGCCACCTCCAGCTCCACCTCTTGTCTTTTTGTTAGTGCCACCATGTCCAATCCATTCATCACAGCAGGTCTCACTACCAACTTGTAAACCTTCCCTTTCAATCTTACCGCTATCCTTCTGTCACAAATCACCCCTGACACTCGTCTCCACCCGCTCCATCCCGCTTGCACGCTCTTCTTCACCTCTCTTGTGCACTGTCTGTTGCTTTGGATGCTTGACCCGAGATATTTAAACTCATCCACCTTCACTATCTCTGCTCTATGCAGCTTTGCTGTTACACCTGTCTCCCCCTCACTCACACGTGTTCCTCCCCACCTGCTGTATGAGAACATATATATCAACCTGAAGATAAACAGATAAAACCAAATGAGACACATTCACAAAATCCTGAATAAAGATAATGCTGTGCGTTTGCAATGCTTGCAGTTTTAGCTGTCAAACAGGCGAACAACACAGAGCAACCATTGGCAATGTCACCGTATCAGTATGGAAACAATTTCCTGTTCTGAGAAACAGGAACTTAACATCTGATTCAAAATTACAGATGTGTGTGATATACTCTCACTTCTTTTACACACAGTTCTCAAATCTTTTTGAGCCATCAGTTTCTACTTAGTTCCAAAACAGGACTGTTTTTTTTTTTGTTTGTTTTATTGTATTCGGTGTTCATTGTTGATATACTGTATGTCTTGGCAAATATGAAAAAATCCAGGTATAGAATGATCTTTCCCAGCTAAATTGGGCAGCACGGTGGTGCAGTGGTTAGCACTGCTGCCTCACAGTTAGAATACCATCTGGAAGGCCTGGGTTCGATTCCACCTTGGCCCAGGCATGCGAACTCCCTCTCTCTGTGTGGAGTTTGCATGTTCTCCCCGTGCTTGCATGGGTTTCCTTCAGGTACTCTGGTTTCCTCCCACAGTCCAAAGACATGCACTTACTGGGGTTAGGTTAATTGGCTACACTAATTTGCCCATAGGTGTGAGTGTGAAAGGTTGTTTGTCTCTCTGTGTTGGCCCTGCGACAGGCTGGCGACCTGTTCAGGGTGTACCCTGCCTCTTGCCCTATGACAGCTGGGATGGGCTCCAGCCCCCCTGCGACTGAACAGGATGTGCGAAAGCAAATGGATGGATGGAAGCTGGTAAATAAATCTGAAGCGCACAATCAACTTATTATCTTCATCACAAGTTTGGATGAGAGGGTTTGGAAAACTCTGGTTAATAGTGTAACATGCTACACCAAAATCAGATCAGTGAGATTTTCAACTAGAAGCACAATCTCCACCAACCACAGTGGCAGTGCCATCACCATGACACAATGATCCTGATCCTCCACAAAATTTGGTGTGGTAGTTTTTGTGTAATCTTGCTGACAGACAAACAGTACCAACTCTGAAGGCGAGAGCCAAACCAGAGGTGTATGTGATACCTTCCAAGATGAGCTATTCACTGCAACGGGTTTGGATTGTTTAAAAAAAATCTTAGAAAGGTTCAAAAAGACATTAATTATGTTAAGTCAGCTTCCTTTCCAGGTTTTAAAGACACCAAAATCCTTACAATGTGAATTATTGCATTTTGCAAATAATTAGCCAAAGCATACCTCCAGGCCTTTTTGATGGAGTGCTGCATGAAATGGCTTGGTCTTAGTCACCTGACTTAAACTCAGCTGAGATGGTTTGGGCTGTGTCAGACCACCAAGCAGCCAATGTTCAGCACATGTGAGGAATCACTTCAAGACTGTTGGAAAAATCATTTCAGGTAAGAAAATACATGGCGCTGGTTTAGAGTATTTGTTGATATACAGGGAATTTCTTTTTTTTTTTTTTTTTTACTAAAAATATGTATGTGTAATTTCATAGTTTGATGTGTTTTAATACTGAACTTATACTGAAGTTCTAAAAAAGTTTATCAGTGATGCCACTCATGTGCTCTGTGGCTTTAAGTGAAAGCTGACAGGAGGGTTTTTTAAGATTGACTGTGACTTTAGACTTGTGAAGAGAAAAATGGTCAGTTTACTTTGTGTGTGTGTGTGTGTGTGTGTGTGTGTGTGTGTGTGTGTGTGTGTGTGTGTGCCCCACATCCATGTGTCACTATCTGTCCCCAGCTACCAGCCTCCACCTCTAGTCAACTGCTGAGGATGTCTCGCTCCATTGATACCATGTGATATATTCCAGAGACAAACCAAGTGAGCTTGAAGGCAGTAATGGGGAAAAAAAAGTTTAGTTTAATGTGTTCACATCACAGCACATCACCCACCCAACCCCCATTATGATGGAATCCCCAGTACGTAAACAAAATGACGTAGTAAGATGCTCTAGTCTTGATACTGTACATTGCCCCCTTCTCTACCCTCTTCGGCCCATGTGCGCCCTCCGACAACTATCGGACTTGGTTCATACTGAGAGGGTGGATCAGCCAAATTAGGGCTGGGATATCCCTGTGTCAAGGTGTCTCAGGCTGATAGCAATGTTTGTCTCTATCGCCCTCCACCCACCCCCCCGCCAGGTTGCCCACCAGCCAACCAGAGGACCAGTAGGGTATTGCACCTCTTGCGTTCGATGTAGTTTCATATGGGTGTTCCCACTACTCGAGTTTTCTTGCTGTGTTTGTCTTTTCATTTTTTCTGGCTCATTTTGTCACCGGGCTTGTCAAAGCTGACAGAACAGCTCAGCCTGTGATCGGCCTGTTCCTCTGCTGGAGACCAGGTAGGAGCACCTGTATACAGGTAGGGGTAATCTCACCTCTGGGAGGGTTTAGGTACACATTTTGGCATTAATGTTCCAGATGGAAGGGGTCAAACAGGATGGATACCTGAATGTACCCCAACAGAAAAGTAAAGTCAAGCTATTTATATCGCTGCCATGTTTGTAAGATAAAAAACAAATTTGAATTAATTTTTTTTGTTTGGGTAATTTTCTAGGAAAGGAACGGTAACCTTTTTGAACAATACATTTGCTATGCATATTTTTCTTGCTAATTTCAAGGCATGATAGAACATGTACATCATATTTTGATTTCCATAATTTCTTTTGGCATTGTTTGAACTATATCAACTTTATATTCAGACTTTGTGTTAAAGAATCTGCATATTTTCAGTAAAATATCTTTATCAGCAAATGACAACGCCTTCCTAACACTAATCATTCAAATGTTTGTTCCAAGAATTACAAAATCATTAATCTAACCAGGTATAAAGTGGATGTGCAATAAGAAGGCAATTTTTTCTACTATTTTAACTGTTATGTTAAGCTGCCATTTACAACAAAAGTGCAAGACTTGCTCATCTGTTTGAAAAATGGAAATACAATACACTAAAAAAATTTACAGTTAGAAATGATAACAACTATATTGTCTAATACTTTACGGTTCAGTGTCAAATTGTCAGTAATTTCAAAATTTTTACTGTAACGCTGTTGCGGATAACAGACGTGTCTCGTTGAAGGGTGTAACCCAGAGATAAGACTCTGTACGGCCTTCTATTTCAGCTGTAATGTAGTTCATATTCTTAACGGCTGATTGATTATCTGCCCTCAGCTGTGACTCTGCTAACAAACTGTGATGGTAGATTGTGGATTCTTCATTAAAATTGCCCCAGACTACAAAACAGTATATTGTAATTGTTACCAGAGTGTATAGCATATATTTATTGTAAATCCAGTGCTGTGGGTACAACTGTCTGAAATAAGGTATGCCAAAAATCCTAGCAGATAAAACAGTTGTCTTGTACTTGGTCCATAGTGAGATGACATCTCTTATTGTTATTATGTGTATGTTCATTCATATTCTACCTTAGGGAATGCACAAAAGTAGCTGAAAGCTGGGAGGACAGATAAGTCAACATCCATGGAAAACAACTTCACTTTTAAGGAGGTTGGTTTTTTGGTGATCTGACACCTTCATTTTAATGCTGTGCACACCATCCATCGAAGAATCTATTTCACTTTGTTTTTATCCATTTCCACCCAGCTCTTTCAATTACTTCTTTTGCAACTTTGCTCATATCTAGGGCAGTGACATGTCATATGAAGACAGTGGCTCAGCCTTTCCTTCTCCACTGAGACTGTGAGTTCCTCCTGTCGTCTGTTAACAGAACTGCACTCCATGTTTACACTGAAATTTTGCGCCCTACTTCTGATCATATTTAGTAATATAATAATATAT